>QZWU01000011.1:0-130268 GCA_004114255.1 Acaulopage tetraceros
AACGTCCAGAGACTGGGTAATGTAATTTAGCAAATAATCTTGAGCATCTTTAACCATATTGTCAGCAGTGTACAGGTCCTTCATTGCTTCACAGGCTATGTCAGGGATGGCTGCAGGATCAGACACTTCCACACCCTCTTTGTTCTTCAAACACATGATGTCACTTGTGGTCCGAGGCGTCTTAAACTGCTTGAAGGCAAACTTGCCATTTTCTGCTAGCTTTTGATAGCGTAGCTTAGCCTTCATGTTGGCCTTCTCTGCCTTATTGACCGCGTCCAATGCTTCAATCTGCACAGCATCATAAAATTTGCGTTTAGTGGCTTGATCAGCAGCTTTGCTTGCCACAGATGCATGCAGCGCGACTCTTTGTCTTCTTGCTTTCCTCAGTAAGAGAGTGGCTTTGCGCTTCAATTTACGTGCATATTGTTCACCAGTATCTCTTACGTTGTACTTGAAGGTATTCCATTCTTCCACGAGATTTGGATTGTCCTTGAGCTGAGTGAAGTACATGAGCATGTTTGCAAGCTGTTTGTCTAAGACTTCATGCTGAAGGTGTGCAGGATTGAGACGATAAGGCTGCTTACCTCTGTTGGCCATGTTGGAGGGCTGCAAGTCAATGAAAGGGCCATACTTATGGTCACTTATTGAGGACTGACTGCCAAAGGTATTTACATGGTCTGCTGCTGGACAGTGATGTCTGTTGCAATCAATAGGTAGTCTGACGCCTACACTCCATCCTCTGAACACAGCCAGCGCGTCCCCACTCCCATCACATTGCTCATTCTACACGTTTCGTGTGTCCCGAGTGACCCCTGTACTGCGTTGTATTAGAATTTTCTGCTCTTTCCGCTCACCATGAATCTCCATTTTAGCACCCATTTTCCATACTTTTCACTAATCCCCTCTAGTAATCTCTTTAATTGTACTATCCCTTACTACTACAATCACCGCAATCGGTATTCTCACCATCCCACCACCTCATCCTCCCTAGATTTCAACGTTCGCGGCCTCATCTATTCTTTTACATCCACACAAACCCTAGACTTTGATGTTCCTTACACCATCTACTGGAGACATTTTACCCAATTCAACTCCACATCCAACCTCAATGACACCATGATCCAATTCGGTGTACAAGTCACCCCACCAGAGTTTGGTTGGGCTGCATTCGGTTTCAACAAGGATGGTAAAATGTTTCCTTCACGCGCTCTCCTTGCCAAGAAGGCTGACCAGCAGGGCGCTCCATCCCTCCAAGAACTCTTTCTAGAATCCCATAGAATGGAGGGTGTCAAGGTCCAAAACATGCCTGTTGTCAAGGATATGGACATTGAGTACAATGAAGAAACCATCAAATTTGTGTTTACCATCAAAACTGCAGACGAACCCGCTATTCAAGTCAATGGCAAGACTGGTATTATTTTCACGGTTGGTAGAATGGGTAATGGCGACATTTTACCCCATGGTGCTGCAAAATCCGCAACATTGGAACTCAGCTCTGGATTACTCAATACGCAACCTCAGTCCAACAAGTATGTGAATCGTGAAGCTTTGATTGCACTTCATGCCATCAGCATGTCACTTGCATTCTTGGTCATTCTGCCAGTGTCTATGATGTTTGCTGCACCAACTTTGCGTAAAAAGCTCTTTCCAAAGGACATTCGTTCCAATCCTAGACACATTTCAGCCCATAGATTACTTGCATTCCTTGCTGTCTTGTTGGTAGTTGTAGGTGGATTCATTGGCTATTACTTTATTGGAACACGCAGCTCCACTCTTCACTTTTACCTTGGCACTGGTGTTCTTGGTGCTGTTGGGCTTCAAGTGGTCCTTGGTGTCGTACGAGGCGCAGCCAGTCCAGGTGGTAAAAAGGAAGGAGGCGTCTCATGGATCACTTCAAACAGACACACTGTCACTACTATCCATCGTTGGTCTGGTCGTTTATTGTGGACGGTTGCTGCAGCCAATGTATTTGTTGGATTGCGTCTTGCTGGCATGTCCAACGTATTCATTGCCATCGCAGCCATCGGTACCTTCATCTCCATCCTGTTCATGGGAATGGGAATGATGCGTCATAGTCAACACTAATATTAATGCAAGACTGATATAAATAGGATGCTTCAGACATCGGTATGTGCACCTCATGCATTCCACCCTTTCCATCATTCTCATTGGCCTCGTCCTTCTCGAAGCCCTTGGCATCATTGCATTGGAGTCTGTCGTGTACGCATTCTACCCAGATCAAGGTGACACACTCGTCTTTCAACTCTTATTCCTCATTGTATTCATCGGATCCCAATTATTTCAGTTCATCTTCATCTGCCTCACTATACGCGACCGCAACACCTTCCAACTCGTTGGATTCCTATTCTTCAACACATGGTGCTTCCTCTTAACCTTTCTCCAATTCTACCAATTGTCAATCAAACTTGGCTTTACAGAGTTTCTTATCCCACTCGTCGTATCCATGGTCGTGGTGGCCCTCATGCAAGCCATGTACCTTTACCTTGCTTACAACCTATACATGGAGTTTGGATGGACGGTTTACAGGTCATTTAGTGCCGATTTGACCAAAATCCGTATGCTCAAAGCCTATCATATCCTTGCAACGTTGCTCTTGCTTGACATTTACTTTTTCCTTGGATATACCGTGTTTTTCATCCTTACAGACACGTTCATTTCAGTTCCAGTGGCACTCATTGTTATTGTCATGATTCCATTGGGATTCTTGTCCATCCATCGTGAAAGCAAAGGTCTGTTTGCCGTGTATTTTGTACTGTTGTTGGGAGTCACTGCGTACATTGCTTCCTTTTTAGGTTTGTTGTTTGATGAATCTGCAGGGTCAAAGGGGCGGTTCAAGAAGATGAAGATTTACATCTTTGCTAATAGTGCCGTCACTGCATTAATGGCATTGCTCACTATTGTGTGGTCCGTCATTTGCTATTTGAACTTTAACAAGGGATTGAAAGAGTATTTTGTTGATTATGTGCAACGTACTAGACGTGGAAGTACCACTAGACGATCTTTGGAATTAGAAGATGATGAAGGTCATGGTCCAAAGGCAATTGTACGCATGTTGACGCGTAAATGGACGCCCAAGACCACTACGGTGGCTGCTCCTTCCTCTCGACCACCACCACCTCCTCCTCCTCTCCCTCAAAGAACTCAGCAAGAACAACAGCAAATCATTCATTTTTAAACCTCCTTACCATTGACCATAATAACCTTGTCCTTGCTACTCTTGATTTGCATTTTAATGGGCTTGTCCCCCACTTGAAATACAATTCTGTTCACATTGTTACCCTTCTCAACTTGAACCTCTGCATCACAGGTTACATTCCATCCACAATTCATCCAAAACACAAACACAACGCCCTTGCCACTCTTGCCAAACTCTGCATCCCACACCTTCTTGTCCACATTGTACTTTTGATCAAGTGGCATGACATCTCCCTCCAAACATTGGAAAAAGGGAATCACTCCATACTTTTTGATGAAATCCACCATACGACCCAATCCAATCGCAGCTTGTCCTTGTGCAAACTTGAAAATAAAACTAGGCACATATCCATTCAAATCAAATCCATTAATGCAACTGACATGAGAAGATTGGTAAGTTCCAGTAGTCAATGCTGTTCTCTTGAACTCTGGATGACCATCCATCCAGTGTGGAAGTGACGTTGTAATGGTCCATGTTGAAATTAAGAGATTTGCACGCACAAAGTGTGGGTCATGTGGTCCCTTTGGATCATCCACACTAAATGCAATCAAGAGCATACCATCCTCAATGGGTCGGTGATGGAATACAGCCACCATATCCCTATTGGCAACAGGAAACATACCCTTGATTGAGATACGAGTGAGAGTGGTGTTGGAGTCCAATTGTTCAATGACTTTGCCACCCATGAAACGATCATCCCAAACAGCTCGACAATCGAGTGAGAGGATAGTAGCAATGAGATTTTCTGGACGAATAGTGTAAGGTAATTCCGCTTCAAACCTCAAAATTGGCATATTGATGCGTGGATCCTGTTTGTTGTAGACATGTACCTTGTTGGTAGTTGTTGCATGGGTCCATTGGGCAAGATCAAGAAGAGAAGAACGAAGGCTGAGTGCTTCTTCCAATTGCTGAGAATAGCGATGAGACATGTAAAACTTTCTCAATTCCAAGATGACGACGTTTCAGCCAAGAAGAGGAGATGAACGCGCTCAAGTGTTGTTTAGACGAGCTGCATTGGCACATCGATTACGGCCACCTCAATGGACAAAATACACACAAATTGGTGCATGGATATTGTCAGGAGGTACGCACTCTCTCTCTCTCTCCCCCTTCTCACTCCCTTGTAGGCATTGCAGCCTATATGGTACTATGGTACGACTATGGAACAGACCAACATTGCTTTCAAGGCATACGTAAAGCCATAAAATCATAAGTTTATTCCATCAAAACGCGTTCAATGGCTTGCTTTGTACGTCCACAATCCCTCAATGTATGATCCAACCAAGCAGCAATCCTTAACCCAGCCTTGATAATCTGTCTTTCAACTGTACGCCACGTGCGTTCATAATAAGCCTTACCCATATCAGCAGTAGGCTGTTCTTCATAAAACTTCCAAACAAAATCACAATTGAGAGTTTCTGAATCTTGTGCCCATTGAATTGCACATTCCAATCCACTACCAGGTGCATCACGCTCCTTATTCAAGCACTGGGTCCACTTGGTAGCTTGGCCCTGATAAGTTGATTGCACTTGATTGACTAAAAAGTCCAAATAAGCAGATGTAGAGTTGCCAAAATCTTTAAGGATGCGCTTTTCAACAATTTGAGTATCCCAAATGGAATGCAAGTTACGTTTCTTACCGTCAAAGAGCACGGTAGCATCATTACCACCACGTTGACGTTCACAAACATGAAGTGGTTGAGAAATATCGCCGATAAAGTGAACAATGAACTTGACGGCTTCGGAGCGTTCATCGACTGTATGGTCACAAGTTAATTGACGAGTGTAATTGGCAATTGCACTGACAACACAACGCCCACCTGTGCAATCACGTTCATAGTCAAAAGAACAGGATTTGGGCGGAGTAGATTGAGCACTAATGTAGTGGAGATCAGAGGCCCATGTGTAATTCTTTGCAATCTTGCCCCCTTTGATTTCATCAGCCCAAGTGGCGGTACGTGCGAGGGATGCGTTCCAATTCTGAGGAAGGAGGGTACGGAGTCTGAATGCGGTTTGAGGTGCGAGGAATTTCTGAGCAATGGCACCGGTGAGTCTATGGCCTGTTGCACCCCATGCATGGGCGGCAGGTGTAGCGAGGAGGAGAAGAGTAGCGTAAAACTTCATCAAAATTCGTAAGTGGAGAGAAAATTGGGAAAATGGGGAAAAACAGTCTCACTTTTATTGCTGACTTTGTTTCAAGTCGCGTTTCACTCCTCTCTCTCTCTCTCTCTCTCAACGCCTTCTACGCATGGCAGAGGTGGGAAAGACGGTCACATTAGCGCGTGCAGCCAGTGCTTGTTTGTGCAACTGTTCCTTTTTGATGAGAATCGAACTTCCACCTTCAACAATGTTCATGACTTCATTTGCTAGTCGATGTTCCCATTTACGCTCACTTCGCTTATCTGCTGCTTCAGTTAACCAAACAATAGCACGACGTCTCCTTTGACGTTCACGTAGTGGAAAGGGAACAGGAATGGATTTGCTTCCCTTTTTGGTAGAGAGTAACATGAGCAGTGGTGATGCCTTTTCTACTGCTGTGTAAAAGTAGTCAATGGGATTGGTGAGGGTTCGATCACGGATAATGTTGAGCATGCGCGACGTGACTCCCTGTGCCTTTTGCTTTTTACCATCCTTCATGATGGTATTGACAAATTGTACGAGCAGTGTATCCTGATGGATGGCATCATGTACTGCAGGTGGTGGTGGTGGTGGTGGTGTGGTTGTGGTGGACAATCGTCGCGTCAAGGGCAACAATCGAATCAGTTTTAGAGACATGACAATTTTTCCACTTTTTTTCAATCCATGCTCTTATAATTTATTGATGAGTTCTTTACCAGTCTGATAAGCATTGGTTCCCCAGCTCTTTGGCTCAACAATCACCCAGAATGCACCATCCACCACACGCACATCATTGTAATAAGTACCTTCTGGTAATTTGTCAACAAACTCAATACCAATCTCCTTCTTTTCAAGTGCTTCAACACATGCTTCTTGACACATATCATCATCCTTGCACAATGTCTCAATGTTACCAACAAGGGCTTCCATGTACCACCAAATAACTTCACCAAGACGATCCTTGTAGTAGGAATCAGTAGGAACACCCTTGAAAAGTGCTTCATAGTTGATTACAAACTTGCAATCCAATCCAAGTGCCCCCTTGAGTTTATCAACCAAGGTTTGTTGCTTGGCAATCCACTCATCCCGTACATTCTTGCGTACAGCCAATGGAAGTGACTTTGGAATATCAGTGCTACCAGAGGAAGCAGGAGGTTGTTGAGCAGCAGCAGATGGGCCAGAAGGAAGTTTCTTATCTGCTGTAATGTCCTCAACAATATTGGAACCGACTTGATAGGCATTGGTACCAAAGTTACTTGGTGTAGTGACTAAATGCAACTCACCATTACCAAAGATGAGGTCATTGTAGGAAGGCACGGTTTCCACGAATTCAAAGTGAATGGTACGTTGCTTGGTCGCTTCTTCAAAGGCTTCATGAACCATTTCATCACCCTTGACGTGCTTTTCAATAGAGGAAGCGAGATTGTCAAAGTACCAATACATGGCTTCACCAATACGGGCCTTGAGGTAATGGTCGTCAGCCACTTGTTTGTAAATGTCCAACCAGTCTAAACTGAACTGAAAGGCAAGACCTGTTGCTGCTTGAATGCGGCTGAGGAGGTCAGCGGACTTGTTTAGGAATTCGTCACGAATGTTCTTACGGACTGCTAATGGGAGGTCCTTTGGTGGGTTTGAAGTGGTAGCTAGGTGGGGTGAGTGTGAGAGAAAGGTGGTGTGTGCGTACTTGGAGTTGCAGTCATTTTGAGTTGAAATGTTTTTGGGGCGGTGGTGAGAACTTTGACTCAGTCTAAAAGCAGCCGACACGGACATTGTTACGATTCTTCTCTTCATCATCTCCAATTATCTGCCGTGCACGCGTACAACTATGCAGATCCATCGTGCATCCATCCTCATCATTGGCCTAATGGTCACATCATGGCTAGTAGAAGCCTCAGAGTTTGCCTTTTCAGGTCCACGATTAACTTTTGATAATTTTGCAGAAACGACTGCAAAGGGAACGTGGTTTGTGAAACACTATTCACCATCCTGTCCACATTGTGCTAAATTAGCACCAGTTTGGGATCGATTGGGTGGAGAGTTGACTTACCTTAAAAAGGACAAACATTTCTATTTGGCCCAAGTGGACTGTCATGCTCAGACGGACTTGTGTGATGACCACGATGTTCGCTTTTACCCTAATATGGTGCTTTATCATAATGGTGAACGGGTGGATGAGTACACGAAAAAGGCAACCTATGAGAATTTGAAGACATGGATGTTGTCGCGTGCAGAACAATGGGCACCTCACCCACCACCACCACCTCCTCCTGTTGCAGCACCAGTGGTCAAAGTACCTCCTCCACCTGTTGCCGTTGTTACTCCTCCTACTCCTCCTGTGGCTGTTCCAGCTGATGCTGTAAAGGTAGAAGATATCGTCAAGCAAGATCAAGTGGCCACCACTCAACAATTCCAAGTGGAGGATGAGAAACCTGCTGCACCAAAATGGAATCTCAAGGGTGAAAGTGTTGTTTTAACCACTGAAACCTTTGATAAGCTCACTGCAAATGGTCCATGGATGATCAAGTTCTTTGCTCCATGGTGTGGTCATTGCAAGCACCTCGCACCCATTTGGACACAAATGGCCAGCGAACTTGCAGGTAAAACTAATGTAGGACAAGTGGATTGTACTGAAGAAAGTTCTTTGTGTACTCAGTATGGCGTGCAAGGTTATCCAACCATCAAAATGATCAATTATGGTGTTGCAACTGATTTCACTGGACCTCGTCAATTGGACCCCTTGACGTCCTTTGCACTCAAGGCATCCTCCAGTCCAGTAGTCGACATCAAATTAAGTGAATTGGATGCCCTCAAAACCTCCCATGATGTGTTTTACTTGTTGATTGATCAAGACAAAAAGAGTCACATTTCTCGCAACTTTGAATTGATTGCCCGTGGTCTCATGTCTCGTCTCTCCTTTTACCACATTTCAACAGATGCATCCATTGCTAAAGCTGAACTCAAACTCGGTCGCCTGCCTTCCTTGGCTGTTTTCAAAGACAATGCCTTCTCAGTCTACACGAAATCATTGGATGATCACAAGACCATGAAGGACTGGATCATCTCTGAACAGTATCCTGCACTCATCACACTCGATGACGCTAATGCCCGTGAACTCTTACTAGGTGAAAAGATGGTTGTATTGGCCCTCCTTAACCCTGAATCAGATTCCTTTTCAACCAAAAAGGCATCCTTTCACAAAATCGCAATGGATTACAACAAGAAACGCACTGATGGGTCCATTTACATACATCCTCACCAACATGTCATTTTCGTATGGTTGGATGCAATGAAATGGTCCGGTTATGCAGAACGTGCTTACCGTATTACTCAAAATGATTTGCCACGCATCATTTATGTTGATCCAAAGGAAAGTGAATACTTTGATGTGAATCAGGATCATCAAGCAATTAAATTTGAATCAGTTGATGTATTGAGTACGTTGGAAGATGTGCAGCGTGGTCGAATCCAAGGAAAGAGTACGCTTGGTTCTATTGCAGGATTACTCAAGACTGGTGCCAAGCATGTCATGACGGTCGGAAGTACTGCAAAGTCCAATCCATTGATTAGTGTTGTTGTGTTTGTGGGTATTCTTGGTGGCGTTTACTATTGGATGAAGAAGCGTGGAGAATACGAGTCTATTGGAACCAAGATGGATTAAACACAAACGAGTGGTTTATTGTTTCTTTGTGTTCAATTGGTTCGTAATGGCTCTCAAGTTCAATCCGAGGTGTTGAGCCACAAAATCAGTGAGTTGAGTATGGAATTTGTGACCACGGAGTGCTTGAGTTCCCTTTCCATAGGCAAAGAGAGGTACGTCAATGGCACTGTGACTGTGAGTCGTCCATGCAATGTTGGCTTCCTTGCTGACAATTGTGGCAATCTTTTCAGCATAAGCAATTTCATCCTTTTCATCCTTGTTGGCAATGTCCAATTCAGCATCACTGACAGATTGAACGTTGAAGGCTTGTCCAAGCAATTCATTCTTGATGAATGCCTTGCGAGCAGCCTTGTCACCCTTGAAGTTGAGGATTTGTTGACCAGCAGCCAAAGCGGAAATCTTGGAACGCTTGATGACACTTGGCTTCCAGTCTGGAGTCTTGCGCTTACCATCAAAGAAACCTTCACGACCAAGGACAAGACCTCCAGTTTCGTGATCAGAAACACTGAGCATGATGGTATCTGGGTTACGGTCGATAAAGTCCTTGACCACCTTGACAGCCTTGTTGTATTCAACAATTTCAGAAATGTGACCAACAGGATCGTTCAAATGAGCAGCACGGTCAATCATACTGCCTTCTACCATAAGGAAGAAACCCTTGTTGGATTGAGCAGTGGCAGTAGAGAGGATTTCCAAGGATTTCTTGGTCATTTCAGAGAGAGATGGTTGCTTGGATGGATCACGATCAACATTGTAGTCAAGTTCCATATCAGCAAACAAACCATAAAGTGGAAGCGCACTGTATCCATTCAAACGGTCAAAGGATTGCTTGTTTTCCACAAATCTCCAACCGAGTTTCTTGGAATCCTTGATCAAATCGCGACCATCCTTTCTGGTTTTGGCGGAGAAGAACTTTTTACCACCACCAAACATGAGGTCAACAGTACGACCCAAAGCACCTTCTCCAACTAATTGAGAAGCAATGCTGTCTTCCATACCTCTGTCAATGGCATGGGAAGCAAAGGATGCAGGAGTAGCGTCAGTGATGGACGAGGTGACAACGAGACCTGTCTTCATACCAGTAGCCTTTGCAGCTTCCAAAAGAGTACCACATGGTCTACCATCAGGGGTCATACCAACGTAGTAGTTGGTAGTCAACTTGCCACAGGCAAAGGCAGTTGCACCTGCAGCAGAATCGGTAATAATGTGACTAGCTGAGGAAGTGGAAGATACACCAACGAGGATAGAGTCCAAGGTGGTGGTTTGAATACCTTGAGTAGCATTGAGGTATTGGCGGGCCATGGTATGGGTAGCAAGGCCAGTACCATCAGAAACCATGAAAATCACGTTGCGCTTGGTAGATGGACCAGGAGCAGCGAGGGAAAGAGAGGAGACGCTGAGAAAAACGAGGAATTTAAGCAACATGATCGTAATCTAATTCGTGAAAAAGAAGGGGAGAATCTAAGCGTTTTGAGCTTGAAAGCGGTAAAGTGGAAAAAAGTTCGTGAAGAGTGAAGAGTTTTGTGACTGCTTTTCATTTCCATTCTCCCAATGAAAAGTCGAATCAAACGAACAGCCTTGTCGTTTCAAGATGAGGAGGAAACGAGTGATTTGCAGCATAGAGTGAAGGGACCATCAGAGGTGGTTTTTAGAAAGATTCCGGTTGGAATCCCTTCTGATCGTGCCATCAAAGCCATCAAAAACAAAAGGCAAGCTCGTCGAACCATGATGGTACCAGTAGAAGAGGACGATTCACCCGTGGAGATTGTGGAATTGTCAGAAGAGGATGAGCAAGTGAGTAAGTGGGAACAAGAGTTGATTCGCAGAGGTACTAGGACGCGTCATGCACCCATGGAACATGTCACTACTACTGCTATTCATCCACCTCAGAATGTACACAGAGTACCAGAAACGCGGCCATTGATCACTCTACGTGGCTATATGACAACATTCAATGCTACTCTTGCACAACAACGCACCAAACATGAGGATAATGAAATGGCCTGTGTTGCACTAGCTACACAATTACAACGACAACAAGCAGATATGGAAGAGACTCAAGTTCAAATCAATCGAGCCATGGAACGACAGCTCTTTTATACAGCACTTTATGACTTTGTGGATGATTTGGCCGACATGATTCAAGTCAAACGACCACTGTTGATGAAATTGTCAGGCTATGCTGACTTGCTGAGTGATGTGGATGAAGCGTATCAATTGAGCAATGTGGTACAAATGTTTCAAGAGTGGCAGCTGCGTTACCCACAAGATTATGCCAATGCATTTGGTTCATTGGGTTGTGCACAATTGAGCGAATTCTACTTTCAATTGGAACTCCTGAAATGCACCACATGCGCACACTTGAAGGAACTGCGAAACACACCCACTTACCAATTGATTGTACCACTCTTACCAGTGAATGAAGAGGGACACGAGCAGTGGACCAAAGGATTATCTGACCTCATCGACAATCGTGCTGCCCCTCTACTACAACAAGCTTCCTCTCAACAAGAAGCCCTTGAAGCTTTTGCACTGCTTTGCAAACACTCTTCAACACTCTTCAAAAGTCAAGCCATACTAGAACCTTTATCCAACTCTCTTACCTGAATTCAAAGTACCCAGACTGCCGATCGGGAGCATGCTGCAGCGTCAAATACTGGTACCATTCCGAATTCTTGTGGAAATAAAACCCTGTAATCACACCTGCGCTAATATGGTAACAAATGTAATAAAATCCTGCAAAACTCGCCCCTGTAATATTTTGAACCCTATGATCAGGTACCAAAAAGTGTTCCTTCCACCTCATAAAGATGTAATCCTTACCCTCCCACGTATAATTGAAATCATCGTCATTAAAGGTCGAATCGTACGCTTTCCATGCAGGAAACTTGTTCCAATGATCCCGATCAATACGTTCAGTAGCATCCCACTTTCTAGTAAGGAACCCATGTTGTGGCCCAACGATTTCAGCTTCAAAATACGTGGTGATTTCAGGGTTTTCGGGCGTTAATCCCTGGATATGTAGATATCCACAAAGGGAGGATCGTTTCAAGTCAACGTATTGGATTTCTACTTTGACTGAATAGACGCATCGGCCACTCCTTTGTTCCCCTGTGAACTGGCTGCCTGCATGTAGTGCACCTATGGAACTTGTGGTGCAACGTGATTGGAATAAATGCTGTTCTCCTTTCCATAATGGACGGGCGATGGGTGGTGATGTGCAAAGGTCCATTGGGATCTGTTTGTCTACATGTTGAGAGGCTTCAGCCTTGTCTGTGGATTGGGGTGGTTCGGCAGTGTGAGCGATTGGCATGATTGAAATTTTTAATCTGATCAAAATGTCGTTGCGAGAACTTGTTGATGCTGTGATTGCAGGACATTTATCCCAAGTAAAGTCCATTCTCATCAACAATCCTGACCTCATCAACCAAGCATTCTCCCAAGGCAATACGCCTATCATTTACTCTGCAACTAAAAATGTTCCCTCTGTCCTTGAATACCTCTGTGGATTCCCAAATATCAATCTTGATGTGCGTAATTCCTATGGCCGTACTGCCCTCTATTGTGCTGCAATGGAAGGGTTTCCTCAAGTCCTTGAACTCCTGCTCACCAAAGGAGGTGCTGATCCCAACGTCCCTGCCTCTGACGCTTCCACAGCCTTGGATATCGCATTACGCAACAACCATGCTCTCTGCTGCAAACTCCTCGTATGCAATGGTGGTGAATTTGGCTCCTACAAATCCCCCGATACGCTCTTTCGTCTTGAACGCATGCCATTTGAGCATGACCAACATCCAATTCATTTTGGTGCATTGTATGGTAACTCCAATGTATGCAAAGCCTTTATTGAATACAATGCTGCATTGGTGAACCTTGGTGACAAATTCAAGCGCACTAGCGTGCATTATGCGTGTCAAGGTGGCCATGCGCACGTTTTACAATTGCTCAAGGAGTCAGGTGGACAATTGGACACTTTGGATAAGGAAGGTTTGTCTCCAATTGATTTGGCAGTGTCTTCAGGTCGCATGGATATCATCAAGCGTGTCCTCATGACTGCATTCCCTCAAAAAGGCAATGGAAAGGACGTGATTGATGTCCTGATTCCCAATGGACGTACTCTCCTCCACCTTGTAGTCAAACAAGACACCAATCTGCCTGTATGTCGTCGCATTCTAGATGAAGTCGATGACCATCTTGCCTACATTAACCATGCAGATTGGGATGGATACACTCCATTGCATGTGGCAGCACAAGCAGGTGCATTGGAAACCACTCGGTTCCTCCTCAAACAACGTGCAAAAGTCAATAACCTCACCGAGAGTTTAGAAACTCCTCTTTACCTTGCAGCGCATGCTGGTCATGCTCAGATTTGTGCAGTGCTTTTGATGGAAGGTGCTGACGTGGAAATGCGTGACTTTAATGGGAATTCAGTCAAGGATGTGGCATCCAGTCAACAAGTTCTTCAGGTGATGGCACGATCTGCTCAGATTAGTGCGTGGAAACAGTCCATCAAAGAGGCACGCGTGGTTCGATTGGAAGATCTCAAGATTTTATTGGACAACATTATCGCCTCATCCATTCCATGTGTGTTCAAACCTTCACTTGATGTGTTGGTACAGCATGCCATTCACTTGTACTGTTTGGTCAAGGATATGTTTGAAGTATTGGGATTGATGGGCGATGAACTTGTCTTGTCTGAAATGCAAGCCAATTTTGAGCACTTGTTGACCATTTTGAATCATTATGAACATGCCAGTGTGGAAGAAATCAATGTGAGACAAATGGCATTCAAGTGGCAGATTCAGTATTGTGAATCAAGACTTGCCTTTCAATCTGGGTTTGGAATGGGAATGATGGCAGGTGGACAGCAACTTGGCTCACCAACACGCCGTACCAGCTTCTTTCATACCAATGGAACGGTCATGACGAGTTCTCCTGATGCAGAGCATGGGTTCGCTAGCATTCATGCTGCCTTGATGAATCAACAGCGACAGCCTTCTTTGGTTACTTCTCTTGAAGATATTTTTGGTCACAGTGGTCCCTTGTCCGTCATGATTCGTATCAAGAGTTCCGCATTGTACCTCGGCCGTGCTCACCTACCTGAATTGGATAAGGACACCTTTACATGGAGACAAAAGGCAGGCAAAGACTCTGATTTCACCTTTTACGTTCATCCTTTTGCACCACTTTCCTCCATTCGATTGTGTACAGTTGATGGAGACTGGCTTCAATACGATGATGAAAATCCTCAAGGCGATACCATGATTATCCGCACATCAACCCAACAATCTTTCCAAGGGATGTTTCAAGCAACTTGTGAAGTAGATGGTGAACTCAACCTCAAAACACCAACAGGTGCACACTTTACCATGCAATCCAAGGCACTATCACCTGATAAGCATGTACTCTTGGCCGTATTCGTCCCTGAAAAAGCCACTAAATTGGAGTTCGTAGTATTGGACTAGTTTATTGTGGATTAGCTAATACAATGCGATACCTTGGTTGACCACTCATCACCTTCTCAATAGCTTCATTCACCTTTTCCATTGGCATGACTTGCACCCATGCACGTACATCGTGTTGAGCAGCAAATTCAAGCATGTGTTCAACTTCAGCCCTTGATCCAATAATGCTTCCACAAACAGTCAATTGTCTACCAACTACACTACCAGGAGGAAAGACGATATCATTTTCTGGAAGTGCAAGTAAACAAAACACTCCACCACTCTTGAGCAAATTCAAGTACATTTGAATATTGGTCTTTTTGGAAATACTGGTGCAGAAAATGATATCAAGTGACTTGTCCAATCTCTTCATATCATCAGGCTGGCTGATAAGAGCGAAATCAGCCGCACCCAATGCAAGTGAATCCTCCTTCTTGTTCTCTGTATGTGACAAGACGGTTACATGAGCACCCAACTTGCTGCACCATTGGACCGACAAGGATCCCAATCCACCCAATCCCATCACACCAACACGCTTACCAGCACTCACACCATGTCTAATTGCAGGAGCAAACGTGGTGACACCAGCACAAAGGAGAGGTGCAGCTTGGTCAGAAGGTAAACTATCGGGAATCTTGAATGCGAATTCTTCATGTGCACGAACATGGTCTGCATATCCGCCATAAGCACGACCACCACGATCATCATTGTAATCTGTATTGTAAGTAAATGTAATGTCGGGACAGAGATTGTCGTGCTTGTTGGTACATGCTTCACAGGTAAGGCAGGAGAGACAGTGAGCACCAACTCCAACGCGGTCGCCAACTGACATGCGCGTCACATTGGGGCCAATGTGAGTTACTGTGCCTACAATTTCATGGCCTGTGATGACGGGGTACAGTGTGCCTTTCCACCCTCCTGTGAAGGTATGGACGTCACTATAACAGATTCCACAGTGGGTGATTTTGATTTCAATGTCATGAGGACCGATTTGACGTGGATGGTAGGAGAAGGGTTGAAGAACTGTGGTTGGTTCTAGTGCTGCCCATCCATGAAAAGTGGTAGAAGTGTCAGTGTGGTCTGTCATATATGCGCGTTAAAAGTGATGTGAGGTGAAAAAGTTTTTTTTGCAGAAAGGGAGAATTTATTGGATGGTATGACGTAACCCCGGTAGAACAGGTGAGTCAAGGGACGCGTACTGATGCAATCCTCAAGCTCATTGACGCGTTCCTGTACATTCCCTCGGTGTTTGTTTTAATGGAGCACTGCGTTGGCGCGCAAGTCTCCCCAGAATTTTTGATTCTTTTCCAGAAAAAAAAAATGTCCAATCTGCCACCCCCACATTCTCGTTCATCCACCCGTTCTTCCCATTTCACCCCACCAAACTCATCCTCCACCTCAACCCTTGTCCGTGCATCCACCTTTTCATCAGATAGTCATCATTTCACAGAATATTCAGGTCGTGCAGTCACATCCAATGCAGCATCACCAACCTTCACATCCTCCACCCTCTCGCTCAACAAGCACCACCTCCGCCCAGATTACCTCAAATTAATCCTAACAGCACGCGTCTACGATGTGGCAAAAGAAACTCCCCTTCAACCAGCCCAAGGTCTCACTCAACGCTTGGGCCGTCAAATATTCCTCAAAAGAGAAGATCTACAACCTGTATTCAGCTTTAAAATACGTGGTGCATACAACAAAATGTACCATCTTACACAGGAAGAAAAAGATCGTGGGGTAATTGCGTGTTCTGCAGGTAACCATGCACAAGGAGTTGCCATGTCTGCACAAAAATTGGGTATCAAAGCCACGATTGTCATGCCTGTATTGACACCTGATATCAAGGTACGTGCTGTACGTAGGTTGGGTGCTGATATCCTCTTGCATGGTGCTGATTTTGATGGGGCAAAGAAGGAAGCAGCACGACTTGCTGCATTGCACAATTGGACGAATATTCCACCCTATGATGATCCCCATGTCATTGCGGGACAAGGTACGATTGCCATGGAAATACTCCGACAGCATCATATTGACCAGATTTCCATCATCTTTTGTTGTGTGGGTGGTGGTGGACTCATTGCTGGTGTTGCATCCTATGTTAAGCGACTTGCACCTGATATCAAAATCATTGGAGTAGAAACCTTTGATGCAGCTGGTATGACGACAAGTCTTGAACGTGGCGAACGTGTTGAACTCAAAGAAGTCGGATTATTCGCAGATGGTGCTGCAGTTCGATACGTGGGTGAAGAAAACTTTCGCATTTGTAAGGAATTAGTGGACGATATGGTGCTTGTCACCAATGATGAAGTATGTGCTGCCATCAAGGACATTTTCGAAGATACAAGATCAGTTGTGGAACCTGCAGGTGCACTTGGAGTTGCAGGAATGAAAAAGTGGCTCAGCGAACATTCTGCATCAACGGATGGTTCACAACTCACTGCAGCAAGGCCAGGTGCTTGTATTGCCATCATCAGTGGTGCCAACATGAACTTTGATCGCCTGAGGTTCGTTACTGAACGTGCAGAATTAGGTGAACAGCGTGAAGCATTCATTTCAGCAATTATTCCTGAACGTCCTGGATCATTCCTAGAGTTTTACAAATTGATTCAACCACGTTCCATCAATGAATTCGCATATAGGTACAATGATCCTACTGAAGCACACATTTTTACAACATTTTCAGTCAAGAACAGGGATCCTGAAGTCAAGGATATCCTCACTAACCTCAAACAACAGAATATGAAGGGTCAGGATTTATCAAGGAATGCAATGGCAAAGACTCATGCTCGATTTCTTATTGGTGGAAAGAGTCATGTTCCTCATGAACGTCTGTTTAGGTTTGAGTTTCCTGAACGTCCGGGTGCATTGTTCAAGTTTCTTGATGGTCTGAGTGACAAATGGAACATTACCCTGTTCCATTATAGGAATATTGGGAGTGATTATGGAAGTGCCATGGTTGGCATGCAAGTTTTGGATTTGGATTGGGATAGGTTCCTTGCGTTTTTAGATCAATTGGGTTACCCCTTTGTTGATGAGACGGACAATGTTATCTATAGGCAATTCTTCAATAGTGCCTTGGAGTGATGATGTGAATAAATAAAATCAACAAAAAAAATTCATCTTTAGATTTGATCAAAACGCGCGAAAAAAAAATGTCCACATCTGCAAAACCACTTGATGCCCAACAAGTCACTGCACAATTCAACATGTTCAAACAAGAACTCCAATCCCTTGCACAAAAAATTGGAGAATTAGAAACAGAAGCAGAAGAACACAAGCATAACACTCATCATTCCCTCCTTTAATCCCCTCTCTCTAGATTAGTCATTGAAACAATTGAACCAATGGAACCCTCACGTAAATGTTTTAGATTATTGGGTGGCGTTTTAGTTGAACGCACAGTTCAAGACGTCCTTCCAACCCTCACCCATAATCGTGATCAAATCAAAGCTGTAATGGACCAACTTGTCCTTCAATACAAGAAACGAGATGAAGATTTTAGAGCATTTCAACAACAACATGATATTCGCATGAGTCAATAAAGGAGACGTTTGACGCCTGTTGAACCCACAGCCCAGATTTCAGAAAGTGAAAAGCGTTCTACATCGTGTAGCGTGTCAAAACCTGTGTTGAGTGTACCCAGACAAGTACCATTGTTGAGGGAATAGACTGTGATGTTCTTTGGTGGGGAACAGCGGATAAACATGCCTGAATTCACCATGTAGGAACATCTGTTTTGTTCTTGGGTTTTAAAGGTGTGCGTTGGTTCAAGTGGAATGTTTGGATCTTGAGGTGGTTTGACAATGATCCATACGTGAATGACATTGCCAGTGTCTAGGATGAGGCGTACAGGGTAATCAAATTGATCAGTTGGCCAACATGGTTGAGAGTGGTCAATGCGGTGATTCTTGTTGATTGGAAAGACTGGTTCAAAGTCCATACGGCCATTGTAAGATGTACCTCCACTGAGTGTAGCAACGCATTTGCCGGTTCTAAGATTCCATACTTTGTATTTGTAGTCTGTATGATGTGTCATGGCCATGGCAGGTCGAATACGATAACCACAGATCCAGTTGGTATGCTCACCCAAGATGTGCTTGGTGGTAAGGGCGAGTTGATGGTCAACAATGGAAAAGGAGAGGTGGCGACCTTGATTACCATACCAGTGGTTGATGCCCAATGCCCACAATTGAGTGCCATCAGGTGAGAATCTGGCATGAATGTTATAGAGCTCAGCTTCCATGTGGTAGATACTGACTGGTATGACACCTTCTTTTGTGATGCGCAAGAGTACAAGGTCAGTGGAAGCAGTGGTGAGCAAATATCCCGCACGAGAGCAATAAGCAATGAGCTCCTTACTTTGATCACGAATGATGGTGGCACCAGTCTTGCTCACCTCAGTGACAGGTTCAACTAAATCAGGCCATGCTACTCGTGTCGCCTTGTAAGGACCATTGACTTGAAGCACATCCATCCAATCCTGTTGAGGTTGAGGCTCATCATTTGGCTCAATCAAAAGTACATAATCCACACCACTCATTTTGACCTTGAATGCAGCTCTAAACCTCCCTGTAAGTGCATCATCGTCATCATCCGTTGCAAATCTCATTTCAATCATACACGTCTCTTGATTCATCACTTGCAACACTGATGTCCATGCTTGTTGAGGATCCTGCATGACCCTCTTCCACCTCCCTTGCTTCTTGTAACTTGGAATAAAAGCTTCACGCTTCCAACTCGTCACATAACCCGCAGCCCTGAGAGTTGTAAAGGGCATATTTGGTAAATATCCTGAATAGTGTTGCATACAAGCAGCGTGCCATACTTGTTCATCCTCTGCCACGTAGTGAAGCATCTTGCTCACCAGTCCCAATTGGATCAAGGAAGGCAAATCATGCACTAGATTGGAGGCAATCTTTATCCAAATCTCGATTGGAATTGTTCTTTTTTGCATGATGCAATACTTTCAATTATCAGAAAACAATTATATTGTGATTGAATTGGGTTCGGGGACCATCAAGGCCACGATCAATGCCAATGATTTGAACCCACCAAGGATTACACTGCCTACAGTTGTGGCACGAGAAGCAGATGGGACAATTGTTTGTGGTGATGCCATTACGCCAGCTCACACGCCTACGCGTCCACTTGAACGTGATGAGATTGTAGACTGGCAAGGCTTGGAAGCACTACTGCATCCCTCCCCCTATTTGACTCTTGTATTAACCACATGTAGAAAACACGTTATTGTAGACGTGTTTGGTGTTCAAGTGGCCACAAATGCATCTCCGCTGACCCTTTCCATCCCTCATACGTGGTCCAAACAGTGGAGAGAACAGTTGACGCAGATTGCTTTTGAATTGATCAATGTACCAGGATTGTTGATTGTAGAACAGCCTCAAGCAGCACTTTTGACTTGCAATGCAATCAGCACGTCCACATTTCCCAATGGAGTGCCTCATGGATTTATTGTGGATGTGGGTTATGGTACCACCAAGATCATTCCAGTGCACGATATGGCCATTCAACGTGCTTATGCTTACACCCTTGATATTGGTGGAAGCGATTTGGATGCGTATTTATTGGAATGTTTACAAAATGATCCAGAGATCAAGGATCAGTTCAAGGATCATCCTGATTGGTTGAATGTTGAATTTGCACAAGTGCTCAAGACGAGTGGAGCATGTAGTGTACTCAAATTGGATGGCCAATTACCAAATACTACCACCATCACCATTCCGTACAAGGACACGCTCTTTCAAGTAGGAAGTGTACGTTTCAAGGCAACCGAACTCTTCTTTCAACCTCATTTAATGGCATCCACAGCCAACGTGTTGCCACTTGGCCAAGCCATTTACGAATCTCTCATGGCCTGTGATGCTGATAAACGCCATGTCATGTGGGAACGGTTCATTATGGTTGGTGGTAGCACCATGTTCCCTGGATTCACTGATAGATTGATGCAAGAAGTTGCTCGTTATTTTCCAATTACAGACAATGCAGGTGAATCTCAAGTAAGGGAGGCTCCCACCATTGCACGCATTCCCGATTACTTTTCCATTTGTTATGGTGAACGCATTACAGAAACTGATGAAGTTGTACCCATGGAACCACCATCAACCAATCCACTTGTCTTTCAAGATGTTCCAAGAAGGGAGAGGAGAGATTGGACCATTTACGTTGGTAGTCTCATGGCAGCCAAACAGTCCTTTATCGACCCTAAAATGTACATTACAAAGGCTGATTACAATGAACGTGGTCCATCAACAGGTCATGCTAAACTTTATCCATTTTAAAAATCTACTTGTGTCAATTTAGCCTCTTGTCCCAATTCCAGTAATTTCACATAGGCACTAGTGAAATCCTTGTTGAAACGAGCCACATCCTTTGCATAAATATCCACAAAAGATCTGAATTTTGGGTCTGAAAGGAGTGCAAGGTCAGAAGTCAACATCATGGTCTGTCTCTCTGCATTCCAATACTGCTTCAATCCAGTCTCTGGAACAATCATTTCCTCCCATTTCAACCCTACCAAATCCACAAAATAATCATTACCCCATTCAAATGGATGAGACGTCCAAGCACCCTTGAATCCACTACGATCAACATGGCAACTCCCCAATTTGTGTGCACCTGAAAGTGCCACAATATCCTGATCATTCAATCCCATGCGATAAAACACGTTACGAAGGTGATCTTGGCCTTGTGTAGCATCAGGGAGTCGACCATCAGGAGTAAATTGTTTCTCAGTTGCATCAGTACGACCTGCACGCCATGGAATGACAGGGCCACCCGTGACCTCAATAGCAACTACACCTGCCAAGGACCACAAATCAGCATGAGTGATGGCTGGATATTTGGCTTGGATTGGTAAGAGGAGGTTACGTGCAATATCGAGACCATTGTTGGCACCGTGATCTTTGACGGGAGAGAAGCGCATGGAAGCGTGTGGCCCACCTGTATGAGATGACTTTTCATAAGTACCAGCGTCATGCCAGGCTAAACGAACCATGATTGGAGCGCAGTTCTTGTCACGAATCAATTGGACGAGATCAGCTTTGGCTTTGCGATAAGTGTCGATGGATGCAATTTTGGTGGAATGTTCTGCATCAGAGGAGGAGGAAGAGGAGGAAGAGGAGGAGGAGGAAGTGGAATCGCGTCTTTTAAACATGATGGGATGGGATGGGGGATTGAGGCAACTTTTTTTCTTTTCAAAATGGAAAATTCGAAAAAGCAGAAATTACAATTAGTAAAGCCTCTGATCCTCTCCCCCACTCACATTTGTCTAGTTGTTATCCAAAACAAAGAAAAGACAAGCCAACACGCCAATTGTACATCCACCTACTAAAAAACGCGTCACAAAGCAATCCATTACTGATCCAGCGCGTAAATTAGAAGGAGCACGATTTAGATGGTTGAATGAACAACTCTACACCACTACGGGTAATGAAGCACTCCAATTGTTCCAAGATGATCCAGAGTCATTCCATCATTACCACACTGGTTTCAAAGTCCAAGTAGAACAATGGCCAGAGAATCCAGTCGACATTTTCATTGCACAATTATCAAAATTACCATCCAGCAAGATTGTAGCTGATTTCGGATGTGGTGAAGCAAAGTTATCTGAAAATGTTGAACAAACGGTCCACTCCTTTGATTTGGTAGCTGTAAATGACCGTGTTATCGCCTGTGATATTGCCCATGTTCCCTTGCCAGATGCCTCAGTTGACATTGTCATCTTTTCACTTTCCTTGATGGGTACAAATTTCATGGATTTCATTCGTGAAGCACATCGTGTCCTTCGACTCAAAGGTGAACTCAAAGTAGCTGAAGTGAAGAGCAGGTTCCAACAAGGTGTCGACAAATTCATTCAAATACTCTCAACTGTATTTGGATTCAAATGTACCTTCAAGGATGATTCCAACAAGATGTTTATTCTCCTCCATTTCATCAAACAAGTCAATGCGATCAAAGACATGCCTCAAAACTCTTTAGGACTTTTGAAGCCATGTGTATATAAAAAAAGGTAGGGATAAGATTTATTCGCTACATTGTCTCCAGGTCACAGCCACAACTTGTCGGAGTTTACCATCAGCAACGTATTGTTTGACAGTTCCACGTGCATTTGGGTTGGCAGAGTTATCCAAACGAACTTGGTTGTTGATGTTGAGAGCCCTAGTTTCACCACATGGGGACCAAACAATGGATTCATTGGGAATGGTAGAGGTGTACTTGTAGTCAATGTTCTTTGGACCAACAACATCCACTTGAGAGGAGCTTTGGTTCTCTTCACCCTGGTGATAAGAGATGGTCTTGAAGGTAGCCTTGACACCGGCATCGAGGTCAGCACGGCCATAGTAATCGGTTCTGACTACACCATATTGCCAGCCTTGTGGGTACTTGAGGTTAAGCAAGACTTGGCAGTTGCGGCGACTTTGGACGATTGGGACACCTGGACCAACTGATGCGACATAGTTGTTGTAAAAGAGGACGAATTGGTCACGTTCTGGTGTAATGAAGGAGGATGCAGTGCCTTGTGGACAGCCGCTACCACCATATACGATGGAAGTGATTTCGACGGCTGGGTTAGCAGCAAGAGTGGAGGATGCGAGGGCGAGAGCAATGAGAGAGATAAAGGATTTCATCGTTAAAATGGTGGGTGGTGAGTGGGAGAGTGCGAAGTCGTTAAAGCGTTAAAGAGTGAGCTTGGGTGAGGTGAGTGAGTGAAAAGTGGTATTTGGTGGGTGGGGAGTGCGAGCTTTTATTGAAAAAAGTTGGCCCATTCAACCACGTTCATTCGAAACAGTGTTGAATTGAAACAGCCCACATGTACCCTCATCCTCAAACAACATGCACGTCATTTACCATTCAACGAGATAAACAATGCTATTCAACACAACCTTTCTTTCTTTCTCTCTTTACATGATGGAACATTGACATCCTCCACCAATAGGAGCATAAGGATCGTCCTTTTTATCCAGAGGTCCCCATACTGAAGGTACCAACGTATCATGAGTTTCCATTGCAAATGAACATATAGACATGGAGGCTTCGGAAACTGGGATACGTGGCATGTCCAATTGTTGCTTTAATCTGGCATTGGCATCAAGGAGTTTTTTGAGTTTCAACTCTGCCATACGTTCGGGATTACGACTTGCTGGTGGCATGGTGATGTGTGATTAATGGTAAAACTGGGGATGACGAGTGGACTGGGAGTGGTGGAATTTCACAAAAAAGAGATGGTGCGATGAGATGAGAGAGATGAAAATTTTTATTCAAGTGACCTAGGACAGGAGCGAGGACTATAAAGTCAGTGGAGGATGGGATAGACTAGAGAGAGTGTGTGTGTACATAGCCTCACTACACGTGACCTTGTCCTCCCTCTCGCCTCCAACAGGCTCAGGAGCCACGAGCCCTCAGCAAAAAAACTTTTTCACTAAAAAATTTCATTCCCCCCACATACACATACAATTTCAAAAAGAATGTTCAAGCTCGCTGCTGCTCTCCTCCTCCTCATCTCTGCTGTGCAGGTCACTCCAGCTCCAAACGGCATGACTTTTCAAGACTTGTCATTTGGTGGACCCAACGCCTCTCCTTGCATCAAAAACTGTCAAGCTGTCCTTGCCAACTGTTACCCCAAGTGTGAAGGTAAGCCTACTGGTCAACGTCGCAAGTGCCGTGAAAGCTGTGAAAACAACGATTTCTGGAACTGCTCTCAAAAGTGCAAGGCTGAAGAGTCCCCTGCCACGCCCGCTCCTGCTGTGGTTGCTTCCACCACCCCTGCTACCACCACCGTAGGTTGTGAAAAGCAATGCAAGGAGAAGCAAAATGAATGTATTGGACAGTGTCCACCCATGGGAGTAGCCAATAGAAGGGGCTGTGAAGAAAAGTGTTACTATGAAGTCTATTTGGGCTGTAGTGCAAAGTGCTAAATGATAAAAAAAACGCACCTGTTTGATTCTTTACTGTCTTGAGAGAGTTGCAGCAAGTGGAGAAATGTAACATGGCACAAACTTGTAGTGTTGTTGTTGCAAGTTCATGTCTAATTTAAACTTGGTAGTTTGCAGTTTTCAACTTTTTTTTTCTCATCCCCTCAAAGATTTTAAAAATCACCTCCTTTACAATGCAATTCGCTCTTGCCACCCTCCTCTTTGCCGCTGCACTGGTGCACGCAACTCCTCTCAACATGATCACAACCGCAGTCCTTCCAGCAGATGGTGGTCCATTAAAAGTCATTCCTGCTCCTGCTCCAGCCACTCCCTGCAAGGCTGAATGCGCACGTCTCGAAGGCCTTTGCCTCAAGAAGGCACAAGGACAAAATAGACATGCTCGTGAAAGTTGTTGGAACAATAAGGATTTCTGTGAGATGAACTGTGATGGCCACCTCATCAACGGTAAACCAATTGAAGTCAACTGGAAGATTTAGACTATTAAAGCCTCTTTGGTTCAAGGTGAGTTTGCCAGTTTTAGTTTTCTCTCTCTCTCTTCTCCCCCTCAAGATTAAAACCACAATGCAATTCACACTTGCCATCATCTTCTTTGCTGCACTGGTGCATGCAACTCCTCTTGTTCCAGCTCCTAAATCACTCGATCCCTGTAGAGTCGAATGCAAACGTCTCGAAGGCCTTTGTCTCAAGAAGGCAGAAGCAGAAAACAGAGATCCCACTGAAAGTTGTTATAGCAGCATGGTTTTCTGTGAGATGAACTGCAATGGTACGCTTTTCAACGGTAAACCAATTCAGTTCAACTGGAAAATCTAGAGGCTATTAAAGTCTCCTTGGTCAAAGTGTCAAGCTGTTTGTTCCTACTGGTATAGTCAATGCTGTTTGTTTGAGTTCACCACCAGTTTTTTCTCTCATCTCGTCAAAAATCTAGATGCAATTTACAATCATCGTCCTCGCTGCTGCACTGGTGCATGCAACTCCACTCCTTCCTTCAAATGACCACATTACCGTCATCCCAGTCATACCTCCCACACCTCCACCCACTCCCTGCAAAACAGAATGTAACCGCCTTGAAGAACTCTGTCTTAAAAAGGCAGTACGTAGACTATCTCTTGAAAACTGTTGGGATAACCTTACATTTTGTTATTGGAACTGTGATGGTAAACTCGTCAATGGTAAGCCTATCGACATTCACTGGAAGTTGTAGTCTATTAAAGTTTGATCCATTCCCTCATACTTCTCTTTTGTAAACTTGTCAATGTCGCGTTTTTAAATGGCATGGCATCGTATAGGAAATCCCTTAATAGAGCATAGACTTCCATATGTGCATTGTGTCTTGCAATGGAATGATCGCTGTCTGTAAACACTTGGAGCCGGTATCCACGTACAGATGCAAGCGTAAACAAATCCAACAAGTGGGCTGTTTGTTGAAAATGAACATTGTCATCACCTGTGCCATGGACCAACAGGTACTTTGTGTTTTTGAATCCCTTCATGTTGCGAATGGCACTCTTTTCATAACCTGCTTGGTTCATGGTGGGTGTTAGCATGTATCGTTCAGTGTAAACAGTGTCGTATAATCTCCAATCTGTGACGGGTGCTACTGACATGGCTGCACTAAACACTTTGGAATCTGTTTCTACAATCTTGGCAGTCAAGTAGCCACCATAAGACCATCCCCAGACTGCAACGCGTGTTGGATCCACATAAGGCAACTTGCTCCAGTGTTTTGCTGCATGAACAGTGTCATGTGCTTCGTATTCACCCAAGTGTTGGCGTACTGCACATCTAAAGGCTGTTCCTTTGAATCCTGAACCCCTTCCATCCACACGAACCACAATCAACCGTTGTTTTGGATCAGAGACAAGTGCAGTATGAAAGTCAAATCCAAAGGACGTCTCCACCTTTTGGGAAAATGGTCCACCATACACATCAAACAAAACTCCATAATACCCTGCCTTTTCTGCATTAAAGTTTGGTGGAAGGATCTCTTGATAGTTCATCTCTGTTCCATTGACATTGATGGTACCATACTTGACAATGGGAAGTGTCACATTCTTCAATTGTGCCTTCAACTCTGCATTATCTTCCAGTACACGCTCAAACGTCTGATTGGCTCGAGTTGTAAGGAGTTTCTGCCAAGGCACTTGAGGTCCTTGATAAGATAACCAGTAATACCCTGCACCATGACTAAACTTGGCTTCGTATTTACCACCATCATCAGGTGTGAGTGCTTCCTTCACTTGTGTAACTACGTTGACACGGTACAAGTGACGAATGGTGGATCCTCTCTCTGTGCTCATATAATACACCCATTGATCCTTTGCATCAATTGCTAATGCACCATCCACCACTTCCCATTCACCAGATGTAAGCCATATAGTTGGGTGTTTTGCATCCAAAACATTATAATAAGCCAAATGTTGATATCCTTTGTGAATGGCAATGTCCACATAACCATGTCCCTTGATGGGTTTAAGGGACTTTCTAACATCCAACCAGCAATTGTCCTTGACTCCAGATTCTTCTCTCACCAACTCAACCGTTTGATTATTAACTTTCCATAAATGCATAGTGTCTTGAACACGATTCATGGCACGCACAAATAAATCATCATCTGTCATCCATGCCACTTCCACCAACAATCGATCACTATCTTCAAAATCATGGCTATGTGGAAAGGCAACTGGTGCAATAGGAGACGAGTTTGTTGGTGTTGGATTTGCCAAGTCATATCTGTGAATGGTTGCAATTGGATTGGGATATCCTGGTTTAGGATACTTGATACTAGTGAATTTTGGATATGCATCCGATGGCAATCCAGGACTAGTAAATAGTGGAAACTGGTACACTGGCACTTGAGTTTCATCCAATCGAAGGTAAGCAATCTTGCTTGAATTTGGTGACCACCAACACACAAAATCTGTTGAATACACTTCTTCCTCATAAATCCAATCAGGAACACCATTAAACACAGTCGCACTCCCATCAAATGTAATCTGCCTCTCTTGCTTCAAATCCACATTCACATAGACATTATTCTCCCTTACAAACATCACACTATGACCAGTCGGACTCCATTTAGCATACGATGTGGTCTTTGGCGTTCCAGTCTTGGTCAATGCAAATGCACTCTTCTTATCCAAATCAAATACAATGTACTCTTTAAGCGAAGAATGCCGCCATTGCTTCTTCCCATGCGTACTAATCAATAAATACTTGAGATCAGCTGAAATCTCATATGGCATGTAAACAAGAGTGTACCCATCCTCATCCACCATTTCAGAATTCGCTACCAATTTGTGTTTGGTACCATTACCAAGGAATTCAACGTACAATCCGGCATCATCGGAATAAGTCATGACACCATCATGTGCTTCACTTCCCACCCAACGTACTTGTTTGACATTTGGATAGTAACGAAAGGAAAGGTGATCATCGTAGGTGAAACGCTGTTTACCCTGCCACCATCCTTCATCATCATCAAGGTTATCAATAGCATCCAATGCACGCGTCCTATTGAGTCGTTTTTCATTGAGTAATTTGGTCTCGTAGACCACGATTCCAGTTACAAAGATTGCCCAAATGCCCATGACACATAGTGCTAACCAAAAGCATGGCCATTGCATGCTGTTTTGAGGAGGTGATCCCTTTAAAGGTTGATGATCCCAATTGTCAAGTGGCGTGTCTTGATCATCCACCACAATCTCATCTTGCTGATCATCTTGGTAGGGTGTAAAGGATTCAATCGAGAGACGAATGGCATCCTCATCCTCATCAACTTGTGCAAGTGGGTGATGGGCAACGCTAGACATTTAATTCTTGATCAAAAAGTACACATGTCATCGTGGAATAACCCTTCACAACCGCCCGTTCGCATCTGCCTATTTCCAATCCCAAATTTACCAGAGATTCCACCTCATAGAAAACATGAAGTAGGCGTCTACACGTCCGGTACATTGGTAATCAAGCGCAATTATACTCGATTTGATCCACTTCTCTAGTTTGCAATTGGCTGGTGGTTATTCATCAACGCTCTGGTCCAATCTGTCATTACTGAACAATCCCTAGGAGCAGAATGGGCACCTGGATTAGCCCTTACCCTAGGCATGATGATTGTCAATTCCATCGACCAAGGCTCTTTACTCGGCGATTCCTATGGACAAGACGATCATACCTGGAAAGTCCGTCTTGCCTTCTTTGTAGGCGTTGCCATCATGGTAGGTGGATTCGCAGGCTCCATTATTGTCTATTTGGTCAAATACCAAGGTCCAACTGATCCATTTGTGGGTGTATCCGTCATCATACAATGTATCCTCCTCGTCCTCAGTTCAGTTGCCTTGTGGGTAGCTCAAAATGGTGAAGGAGAGTACCAAATCGCACTGGGTAATTTATAAAATGAGGCGTTTCTTTGCAGTACGTTGGTAGGGTCGATACACCCATTCCGTGTCAACTTGGTCCAAATCCACCGTTCCCAATTTGATTTCATACGGTCGCATTTCAAACCGAGGCCCAACTTCAGCCAATTGCACATCCTTTCCAGTCTTGACAAACACATGATGTCTGAATGAGATGAAATCATTTTGATTGATAAATGACATGACGCGTTTTGAATCTGATTTTGGAACAGGAAACAAGAATTTAAGAATGTTGCCAACACGCTGACCCAATTTGGATTGAAATTGTTCAAAGATCAAATGAGGATAGGCTTCCGACATGTTGCCATGATCCTTGATATCGTGTCTGAGTACCACATTGTAAAGTGTAAAGTAAGCTGTAGGTCCATAGGGGAGATGACAGACAATCATACCATCAGGCTGACCTCTATGCTCATGCAAAATCACTAAATCTGTGACTTCATTCGCTCTACACATATCCACGAGATTCTTCATTACATAACTGCCACGATTGATGCGTTGGGAATTGGGAAACACGAGTCGGACTTCTTTTGCAAATTGTTGGAGGCGAGAAGAAGGATCACGCGATGTTGTGACCACCACTTTGGGATCAATGACGCCTGCACGCGCATACTCATCATCCATGGAAGGTTCCTGATTGGCAAGTGCAGCTTCATCATACGCTAAATCCTTTGCAATATCCTTGCCTGCTAATTTCTTATCAATTGATTTTCCTTGTTCTAATGCAGTTTTAATTTGTTGTTTGCGTTCAAGCGTAGCTGACTCTTGAGTTTCTTGGGACTTGCGGTACAAGTATTCTTTACGTAATCGTACTTGACGTCGAATCTAGGAGGTAAACGCGTGTCAAATCGCGAGACTGTTAAAATTACCATTTTTTAAATCAGAGAAAAAAAAAGATGTCGACGCGTCGTGGAGGTCAAGTCAAAGAAGGTCAAAAGTACAAGAACCAAACAGCATATCATCACAACAAGAACAGTAAATTAACGAAAAAGATTATCGCAACGCCAATCTCTGGATTATGTGCACCATGTTATGATAAAGTTGAATGGAGGAAAAAGTATCGCAAGTATAAGCCATTGACTGCACCTAAAAAGTGTGTGGGATGTGAGAATAAGACAGTCAAGGAAGCCTATCATATTCTATGTGATCCATGTGCGCAGAGCAGGAATGTGTGTGCAAAGTGTCAGCTGAGTAGGGAGATTGTGGTCAAGAAGGATGAGGATGAAGAGCGTGTGGTGACAGATGAACAAAAGAGACGGTTGCAGTTGTTGACGGAACGGCAGAGACGGAGTTGTATGAGGAAATGGGAACGTGGTGATGAGGATATGGACACGCTGTTGGAGAGATTAGCTGCAAGGAACAAGAAACAAGCGGATGATTGGAGTAGTGATGAAGAGGAGGAATGGAGTAGTGAAGAGTGATGATAGTTGGTAAAACTTTTTATAAAAGTAGTGTGTGTGTGTCGACACACACTCTCTCTCACCCTTTAACAGCGTTTCCATTGAAGGTTAAGTTGCTGAATCACCTTGGCATCTTGAGAATCAGCTGTCAACATTCCATTGCCATTTCCAGTCAATCGGACTTGACCATTCATGTTCAAAGTGACATCAGTGCCCTTACAGTCACTCCAGACACGCGTCTTGATTGGAATGTCATCAGTTGTGAGGTAATCTTCATAGTATGGACCAGTAAAGTCAACTTGAGTTGAGATTTGCTTATTGGATCCTTGGAAATAGTAAGTAGTCTTTTGAGTTCCACTGACACCGGCATCCAAGGCAGCATAACCACGGTACTGTGCACTGACAATAGCAACGCTAAAGCCCTTTGGAACGCGCAATTTGATGGCCAATTGACAGTTCTTGCGAGCTTCAGTGATTGGATTACCGTTACCAAGTTGAGCAACAAATCGGTCAAAGATCAAAGTGAGGGATTTTCTGTCATCTGCAACAGAGTTACCAACGGTGCCTTGAGGACATCCTGAGCCACCATGAACCAAAGATTCAATTTGGAATTCAGGTGGGGTGATGGTGGATTGAGCGAGGGCAAGGGTGGCGGTGAGAAGGAGAGTGAGGAAGGATTTCATGGTCGTTAGATGAAGTGGGTGTGAGCGAGAGTTCGTTAGCGTAAGTGAGTGAGTTTTGTTGGAGTGAGCGAGAATACACAAGCAGAGCAGTCAGTCCCCTTTTTAAAGATGAGTGAATGACACAGTTTCACAATTCAGACGCAGTTTCACAATTCACACTTTTTTTACGTAAGCATTCAACAACGTCTCCATTCCAACGTCAAATCATGAATGACGCCCTTCAATTCCACCGCACCTTGTGGCACCTGAAACGTTTCAACCACTTGAAGGGGAGTAGACGCACCACAAGCTGACCAAACCTTTGGCTCTTTTTCAACCAATGCTTCAACCATGACATTACTCTGTTCAATGGGACCACTGACCACTACATGCGTACCCCACTGTCTCTCTGGACGTTGTTCATCACCCACAAAGGTGAATTGAGCATCAACGGTCATTTGAGTAGCACTGATACGACCTGTAGCAGAGTATTGGGATTTAGTGACTGTGTACTGCCATCCTTGTGGATAAAAAAGTTTGAATTGAATGGTACAGTCACCAGAAGACGTGATGGACTGAGTTGGACGGTGTTGGATGGAAAGGGACTTTGTATGCTGTGCCAAGGTAAAAGTGATGGAATTGGCTGGACATGCTGATCCTTTTGAAGTGTAGGATGGATCTACCTTGACGAGATCAGCTGAAGGAGCGTTAAAGTGATCTAATTGAAGACCAAAGGTGAATGAAGCGAGGAAAAGTGGAATGAATTTCATAATCTACTCGTAATGGTGTAAAATTGAAGGAGAACAATGGTCACACACCCCTCTGGACACTATCCTCCTCAACCTATCCTCAACTTGGTCGGCTCCGTAGCCAGCCAAGAGCAGTCCTGTTCCCCTTTCTTTCTCAAATACACATTTGCAATGCAATTTTCCACTATACAAACTTGTTTCATCACCCTCCTCGCCTTGTTCACCCATGACGCCCTCTCCTCCTCCCCTCCTCCACCCAACGTAGGGCTCCAAGTAGACACTGTTGGTGGTAATGGTTGTACCGTTACCCCCTCCCTCTCCTTTGCAAACGGTGGTAAACAGCTCATTGTCCATTTTCCCAGCAGATTGACCTCTCAAGCTGGTGCTGGTATTCCTTCCCCTGATAATAGACATCAATGTCAAATCATGTTTCGTTTAACAGGTGCTCAAGGTCACAAGTTTAGCATTTCGCGCGTCCACTACTCTGGTGGTGTAGAGTTTTCCACTTCAAATGGCTCTGGAAGTGTCACTGGATTATTCTACAAGCAGGCTACTTTGGATCAAGCTACTGCTGATGTGAGTTTGAATGGTCGTTCTACTGGTCCCTTTGAGTTGGATCAAAATGCCAGTAAAGTTGTTCAGAGTGTTTGTGGTGGTACAGAAGCTTTTGGTCTCAAGGTTGCCATCATTGCTGAGAGTGGTGATGGTAAGGTTCAAAAGACGTGGCTCAATGGACCTCAGGTGTACACTTTGGACTGGTCAGCATGCTGAATATACATGTTACAGAGTCTCTCTCTCTAATACAAATTTGGCAACTGTCAATATACCTTGCAAGGTTTCTTCTCCACTTGGTTTGATGTGATGAGGTGGGAGGAGGAAACCATGGGTACCACTGTCTCTTAATTCAAGGTAATAAGAGTACTTTGCATCAGCTTCCACATAAGCCCAATCCAAAGCACTTCCTGATGCCTTGTAGAGGAGGGAACAGGCTGATCCAATACCAAATTGTGTACCATGTACCTCTCTCAATGCCCTTACTGCACCAATAGCAAGTTCTTGAAGGTCTTCATTATCCCTTGGAACCTTGTCACAATCCGCAGCATAAGGATACATCCAAAACTGACTATAAGAGTGTAAATCAATAAAGGACACGAGGTGTTTGAGATGATCCATGTACTCTGCCATACGACGCGTTTCTGGTGCACTAAATGCCTCTGATCCACGATAATTATCAGCACATGGATTATCCCCTGCACCATCATCCCCAAATCGATAAGACCAATTCTTGCCCATATCCACACCAAAACAGTACTCCACATCAGTAGGCTGTCTATTCTTCCTCCACATTCTATCCGTCAAATGAGAGTACACATAACCATCAGGATTAATTGTAGGAAAGATGTGGAAATCAATGAGTTGTAGGATCTCGTGCATTTTGTCCTTTTCGTGCTTTGTTGCCAATTCATTCGCAATAAATGCTGCAGTCATGACTGAAATCCATTCACGAGCATGTTGTCCACCTGTAATCACAATCGCATGTCTCTTGCGCCTCTTTCTAACCCCACCTTCCTCCTGATACGACCATTCCCAATCAGGATCATCTTCTAGGCCATGTCTACCCTTTTGTTTACCACTAATCCTCACTCCAACCATACGTCTTCCTTCCCAACTTTCTCCCAATTCCACTACATGCACCACATCAGGGTACCGATGTGCCAATTTCTCCATAAATTCATTCAATTCCTCATGTGTACGGTACTTGCTAAAGAAATCAGGTGAGCTCTTGACACTTGTAGCTTCATTAGCATCCAAAAGTGACTGCACGTTGCTTATAATAACGGTAAAAGGTAAAGGAACCAACTCTCTAAATATAGAAAGGGTGGTAGGAGGCAACCGTAAGTCCACTACACCCAATCGTAAAGGTGACCATACGTCCAATGCATGCCTTTCTACTACATTGGCCAAGAGCCTCAAGGCAGTTGTATTGTCAACTCGGACACGGACCACTTGATGATCATCGTACCGAACACGAGGATCATGTGATAAATCTTGATCAAATTGATGGTGACGAGTTCTCTGGATGCTTACAATAAGAAGACATGTAATAGAAACGATGAATCCAAGTAGGAATAATAGTTGAAATCTCAGGCGGGTAATGGACATGATGGAAAAAACATTTTCCTTGAGAGATGCTTCACCTTGATGACATTGACCCTTTTCGGTGTACTTCTTCACACTTTTTACGACCTCAAGTGCTTGCAATCATCCGTGTACTCTTGGCACTTTACTGTACGATTGTGATTATTGGCAGTTGGATCTTGGCATCACAAAAAGGCACACTACACAACTGGTTATTCTATTTTACCAACTTGTCTTTTACTGGATTGACGGTTTATATGATTGTGTCTGCTGGCCATACTGTTGTGTATGTGTGGTGGACGAATCCATATGGGTATCCAGGCGTACAACCAGTCACATTGCCCAGATACACCAATATCACTCGTTTGTACATGTTGCTTTACATTACTGTCGTTGGCAGTCATATTGTAGTGCCATTGGCGTACTGGACACTCATTTATCCATGGAAAACGCCACCCATGCCACAGGCATTCAACGATTGGATCAATGTTTCTGAACATGGTACAGATTTGATTATTATGGCAATTGAAGTATGGATTGGACGCATGATTCTAAGGCCAAAGGATGTGATTGTATCCATCGTGCTCATTTGTACCTTTTTGTGCTACTTGACACTCATTCACCTTATCTTTGGATTTTTCCCATACAAGGTATTTGCATGGGAAAATGGACCAATTGTCAGTTTGATGTATTTGGCAGCAATTGTCGCTTTTATCGCTTGTTTCTTTTTCATGTATAGTGTGCATAGAGTACGAGAATACTTTGGACAAAAGTATAGTGGACTGTATTTCGCTAGTATGGAGAAATAAAGTTGCTATTCGCATTGTCTCCATTCAATCTTGTAAAATTGAGAGGATTGGTTCGTATCCACCATGGCAACATCACCAGCTTCCTCAGGAATACCCACACGCACTTCAGTCTTGATATTGACATTGGATGAAGAACCACATGGTGACCACAACTCTTGATTCATGGAAACTTGTTTGTAAAAGCCTTGTTCTGGTAATGGCCCTTGCAAATCCACTTGACTAGTGGACTGACCATTCCCACCTTGAAAGTAAACTGTACTTTTCAATGTACCTGTGACGGACTTGTCCAACTGTACGAGACCACGGTGAGAAACACGTTTGATGGTGTATTGGAAGCCTGGATCGTGCTCAATGGTGGCTGTGATTTGACAGAATTTACGAGCATCTGCAAGAGGGCCATTGGGCATGAGGTAGGCTCTCATGGTGGAAGGGAGGTTCAAGGAGGCTAATTTGGCAATTGTGAATGAGAATTGAGGTGGTGGGATGGAAGGATCGTTCTTGGAGCAACCACTACCATTGTAGACAATCTGGGAAATACGGTAGTCTACGGGAGTTGGGGATTGAGCACAAGCAAAGGTGGTGAGGAGGAGAAGGAGGCTGAATTGTTTCATAAGAGTCGTTAATAGTTGGGAAAAGTTTTTATTGACGACCAAGTTGGTAGGTGGCTGTACCTGTGCCATTGCTGTCTGCTGACTTGGCTTCAGCCTTTGGTGGTGATGGAGTTTCAGTCTTGGGAGGTGTTGGTTCACGAGTGGCTGACCAAGCGTCTCCAATGCCACTGCCGCCTTCTTGACCACGAGTGGCGCTCCAAGGCTCACCAATACCAGCACGACGTTGGAGATAAGGGCCTCTCCTAACTGGCTTTTTTACTGGTTTCCTGGTTGCACTCCATGATGTGCCAATACCACCTCCACGGCGTTGGAGATAAGGGCCTCTCCTAACTGGCTTTTTGACTGGTTTCCTGGTTGCACTCCATGATGTACCGATACCACCACCACGGCGTTCCAACACTGGTTCGTTGAGGTAATAACGGCCATATCTGGTTGCACTCCATGATGTGCCAACACCGCCACGTCTGTCGAGGTTCACTTCAGATTGTACAAATGCTGCTGCTGAGATTGCGATAAGAAGAGTTGTGAAAATCATGCTGAATGCTATAGACAAAATGCGAAAATGTGAAATGCGAGTATAAACAGAAAATGCAGAGAAAGTGCTTGGAACAGATGAGTAAGGAGTATGTGGGAAATGGTGGCAAGACCTCTCCTTTTAAGAAACCTGCATCCAAAAATAAAGTGGTACAAAACTATTTTTATACAGTTCAACCTAAATATTCTCACAGCCAGAGTATCCATGAGGAACCATCAGAATGGATGCCTAGACACACGAGGTCATAGGGGGCTACACCAATGTTCAGAGTGTAAATCAGTGTTACTATCAGAGTAAGAAAAACCACTCTGATTTCATCAATAAGTGTATTGAACCATAGCTCTTGGGCCTAAGCACATGGTCTAAACTGGAATTCAAGGGTCTGCATCATACTCACCCTATCCTCTTCACCAAACTCCGCAACTTGAGTAGCAGCACCAGTCTCCAATGTCACCATCGTATCAGCATGAAACTTGACTTCCTTGATCCCCACACCACTCAAACACTCTGACCACACCAGAGCAGCCTCAGGAACCACATCATTGACATTAAAACTCTTTTGATAAGGTCCAAGTACGTTTGTCATGGTATTCACGTTCTGTCCTCCATTTCCATGAAAATAAAAGGTACCATTCTGCTTGGCTTGCATAAATGGTAGGAGGTGGAGTGAGCCATGACGTTTGATTCCACTAATTGCAATTTGAAGTGGTGATGGAGAATGGATGGAAAGGGTTGCAAAGAGTTTACAGGAGCGTACAAGTTGCATGTTGGGTTGATTGGGGCCAAGATGGAACTTGAATTGACTGTATTCGAGGGTTAATTGATTGGAAGTTGTGGATGTTGCAATTGTTGAAGGTGGGCATCCTGATCCTGTATAGAGGGCTGATGAGAGGTTTAATCTAGGGGATGGGGGAGCGGTGGATTGGGGGAGTGCGGTGGTGAGGAGGGTGAATAAAAGGGGGAAAATGAGAAAAGAAGGCGTCATGGCGGGAAACGAATTTTAGTAAAAGAATCTAGTCGGACTGCTTCTGGATGAGGTCATTCATGCTCCACAAGTCACCATGAAGGGGTGTGCCTTGGCCTATGGTGGTGTAGTGTTGTGCATTGATGAGACGCATGGCTCTCCAAGTGCGCACGTGAAACATCTCCTTTTCATCTGTTGTCATGCCGCGTCCTACTTGGACATAGGGAGAATCTGGATCCACTGCAGGTGTTGTGCCGTTCTCTGTGGGTGTTTCAGAAGTGATTTCAATGGGTTCTGGTTGCCTTGGTCGTTCCCAAATGTCCATATAATCTTGCACATAATCATGTAATCGTGGTTCTGTTCGTGGTCGCTTCAGGCTCTCTAAACTGACTTGAGGCACTTGGATCGTGGCTTCTTTTAGTGGTGTGGTGTCTGGTAGTGCGCATAATTCTTGTAAGGTTTGAGGATAATTACTCCAATCTGCAGGTGGACATTCAAACTCTTCACATCGCGTATTCTTCCAATGTACCCAATTCAATTCATGATGCAGCACGTATTCCAAGGTATGAAAGTACCTCTTTCCATTAGGCTGTGTGTTTTGTATCAACTGCTTCACATCAAAAAGTGCACTCAAAACCCAATCCTTCCAAGGTCCGCTCAACGTAAAATCTGGCTTTAGACTTGGATTCATTTTGGATACATCCCACTTGGCCTTCTTTTCGGGTGTGAGGGACATCAAGTAATTGAGCATGATGAAGGATTGTGATAAAAAGTGTCGTTGAAAGGTGTAGTCGCGTAATTCCAACGGGAACAAGTAGGAACTGGTGAGGTATTTTGCAAAAAAGTAAGCTTCGCCTTCATCCACTGGAACAGGCTGTGTAGACACTTGACTCTTTTGTACGTAGTAGATTTTGTCCAATACCATGGTCAAGCGATCCTTGAATAGAATAAACTTGCTAAACAAGAGTTGTGGATTGGAGTAGAAATCTTGCAATGACCAAAACATGGGATACAGTTCACTTTCAGGCACTTCTTTGCGTACATGTCGTGCTCTACTTGCTCCCTTCTTGATGTCCAGAACAGGCCTGTCTGATTGCTTGAATGCTGCATCCTGCTGTCTTTGTTTCTCATTACCTTCATACTTTGTCACATTTTCTGTATTGAAACTTCCTGCAATGTTGATGGCTGATCGTTCAGACAGTGCAAATGTCTTGCTGAGAAATGTGAGAATGCGTCCACAAAATACCGTTTGTTCTGTACGTGAAAGGCGTTTCAACAATCCATTGCAAATCTTGAGGAGAATTAAACTCTTGCCACGACTTGGCACAATATTTTGACAGAGTTGGGAGGACCTTGATTCCAAATAAGTGAAAATGTGCTCACATTGACCAATATCGTGCACATCCAGCACATCCTTGACAAGGGTTAAATGGGACACTTTGGCCCAAGGTTCTTCCTTGTCGCACAGGTTCTTTTCAGAAGCAACGATGGTCAAGTCGATCCGCCCAAAAATGTGGCTTAGGTCCATCTTGTTCATGCATGCTTCCAGGATACTCGAGGATATGGCCACTTCAAGCATCTCTTTGACCAATTCCAAAGAGTGACGCGTGCGTAATTCCGTCCAGATGGGTACGATAAATTCATCCATGGCATGGGTACAAATTTCAGCATCAAATCTGTGGAATGATGTGTCTGTTTGACGCGATGCAGCTTGAAAAGCATCTTCAAATGCAGATTTTAATCGAGATTGATCATGTTGATCCATAAAGTACGCTTCAGACGCCGTTACCATCCACCTTCCCACCACTCAAAAAAAAAGATGATTGCTTTACAACATTTATTCCCCCATGGGATTACAGCCCATGCATTCAACCATGACAAATCACGCAGGTCCTTCCTAGCTACCTACCTCATCAAAATGTAGAAATTGCGCTTTCTCCAAACAATCATCAGGTGTACATTTACCAATTATCCACAGATTCCAAAGTTGCACCACAGTTGTTGCACACATTGTCCCAGGTAATCACTCCATCTTATCCTCATATACCTCGTAGCATGACCAATTAGTCACTGGAATTGATTGGGCACCCACCACCAACCGTATCGTCACCTGTTCCCAAGATCGTAATGCATATGTGTGGTCACTTGACTCGGATACCTGGAAGCCAACCCTCGTATTACTCCGTATCAATCGTGCTGCCACCTTTGTTCGTTGGTCTCCCCTTGAAAACAAGTTTGCTGTGGGTAGTAGTGCCTGTTCTGTATCCATTTGTTACTTTGAAGAAGATAATGATTGGTGGGTCAGTAAGCATCTCAAAAAGCCCATCAAGAGCACTGTATTGAGCGTAGATTGGCATCCCAACAATGTACTTTTGGCTGTAGGGTCATCTGATATGCGTGCATATGTACTCTCCGCTTTCATCAAGGGTGTGGATAAGAAACCTGCTGCTACTGCATGGGGAGAAAAACTTCCCTTCAACACTATTTGTGGAGAGTATACGCATGCATCTGGTGGTTGGGTACATGCCGTTGCTTTTTCTCCCTCTGGTGAACAATTGGCCTTTGCTGGTCATGATTCTTGTGTCAGTGTGGTTGACAAGGCCAATAACCAACATGCTGTGGTTTCTACGCGTGGATTACCCTTCCTTACCATTGTGTGGTTGAGTGAAGATGCCCTCTTGGCAGCTGGGTTTGATGCACGTCCCTTTTTGTTTGAAAGGAAGAGTGGTGCATGGACATTTGTTAAATCCATTGATCAGGCTCAAAAGAAGGAAACCCAAGAGACCAGCAGTGCCTTCAACATGTTTCGTCGAATGGATTCCCGTGCCATTGCATCTGGTGTGAAGAGTGAAGATGTTGACCTTCCTTCCATCCATCAAAACTCCATCAACATGTTGAGGGCTTTCAAGACGAATGGTGCTGTTGTTGGGCAAGTTAGTAGTACTGGAATGGATGGCAGATTGGTGGTATGGACTGTTTAATACACATACTAAATTACTTTAACAATGACTTTCCCCCTGGCATGACCCTCCTCCACGTACTTGATGGCTTCTGCAGTCTCGTCCAGCGTATAAGTACGATCAATCACAGACTTGAACTTGCCTTCTTCAATCACGTCTCTAATCTGCGTCAAATCCTTCTTGTTTGGAGTAGACAATAAACTGATGATGCTCTTGCCACTAAACGCAAATACAAAAGGTCCAAGCAGCATACTGTGAAAGATTTGACTTCCATCACCACCACTAACCACACAAGTGCCCTTGGCAGCCAACGCACTCTTGTAATCCCAAACTGATCTGTAACCATTTGCTGCAAGGATAAAGTTGAATGGTACTTGTTCCTTTACAAAATCTTGTTTGGTATAGTCCACTATTTGGTCGGCACCCAATTCCTTGACCATATCCACCTTTCCAGTACTACAAACTGCAGTCACATGAGCACCCATACTCTTGGCAATCTGTACTGCAAAGGTCCCTACACCACCAGAAGCACCGTTGATGAGGACACGTTGACCTTGTGTAATGGGAGCCTTGTGGAATGCGTGGATTGCTGTTAGGGCTGCCATGGGAACTGCTGCTGCTTCTTCAAAGGACATATTGGTAGGTTTGGTCACGAATACATCTTCACCTGCACAAACGTATTCTGCAAATCCACCAAATCCACTAGAGGATGTATCTCCAAACACTTGATCCCCTACTTGTAGCTCAGTAACACCCTCACCAACTGCTTCAACTACACCAGCAACATCTGCACCAAGTACCTTGATTTTTGGCTTGAATAAACCAAAGGCTAATCTCATGATACTGGGGGATCCACGTAGCAAATGCCAGTCACCTGCATTGACAGCTGTTGCATGAACCTTGACGAGAACTTGATTGTGTTTGGGTACAGGTTTCTCAATTTCACCAATACGAATGATTTCAGGACCTCCATAAACGTCGCTAATTGCTGCCTTCATCATATTGTTGTAGTGTACTCCAAGTAGATTCAAGAGCTGAGCTTGTGCCTTTTTATGCTGGTTTTTTGCGTGACAATTTGATTTCCACCAACAATTTTTTTCGGCTTCTTGGCATCCCAGGAAACTTCCATGACCGATCGTCAACAATTAATCTCATCTGCAGTGAAATTCCTGCAAGATCCAAAGGTACAATCAGCTGCATTGACCAAAAAAATTGCATTTTTGGAATCCAAAGGATTGACGCAAGATGATATTCAAGAAGCATTACGTCAAGCAAGCGGTGATGGCAGTTCAACATCCGTTGTGACCACTGCTCCACCTCCGCTACCTCCATCACCACATTACGCTGTCGCACCACCACCACCACCACCAAAACCTTCATTAACGTGGAAAGATTATTTCATTGCTGCTGTTGTTATTGGTGGTGTTGGATATGGCCTGAGTGCTTTAATCAAGGTATGGAATGCATTTACACGCGTCATAATCTTTAGAAATACCTGGGACCACTTTTGGATTGGCCAAATGCTAAATCTATCAAACAAGACAAGGATAATTTAGAAAAACAAGTAACAGATACTTCAGAACTCGTTACCAAATTAACCACGTCCACCAATGCATGTTTGACAAGTGTACAGGAACAAGCCAAGGAGGTGCAAGAAGCCATTGAACGTGCTAATGCTTCATTAAGTGAATTTGGAGAGCAACAAGCCACAAGGGAAAAGACAGTTGCTAGCATTCGAGAAGAGTTGGATCGGATCAAAGACACACTTCCAAAGATGATGGATCACCAAAAGGAAACACAGAATGCACTGTTGAATGAATTGCAACAAGAAGTCAAATCACTCAAAAGTTTACTTGGATCAAGGGGACCAGGTGCCACTCCTCCTGTCAGTACTTCATCCGATTTAATAGCGAGCATTACTGCAGGTAAACCAGCCATTCCAGCATGGCAACTGGCTGCCACGAGTGTAACACAGGAAACTGTAACCAAAGATGCAGAGTAAAAAACTGTTTTAGCCCCACTTTTCTATAATAATCGCTTAATTGTTAGATGAAATCTTTAGTATTTATCCTTGTCGCATCCCTCGTCTCCACCCAACGAGTCCTTCGCCCAGGTAGACAGGCATCCGAAGTTCCTGCCGCCATCTTTGAACCAACAATGAGTGCAGGTATCGATCTCTCCTCCATCCCCAATCTTGCTCCCAAATCAGTTGGCTCAGGCACGTGTGCAGCAGGTTCCTTTTCTTGTCCAACAGATTGTGAACGTTGCTGGGAATCCTGTGGAAACTGTCCACGCCCAGAAGATGTCTATGGGTGTCCAGGAACTCGTCAATGGGTACTTTCCTTTGATGATGGTCCTTCCGACTACACACCAGAACTCCTTGATGTTCTCCGTCGTTATGGTATCCGTGCAGTCTTTTGTATTGTTGGTGGTCGTGCTGACAGGTACAAGGATACCATCAAACGCATGTACAATGAAGGTCACCTTATCGTCTCTCACTCATGGTCACATCCTCACTTGATTTCATTGTCAACGGAACAGGTTATTGCAGAGATTGTGACGACTGAGCGGGCACTTACCGATATTATTAGTGTTAAACCAAAGTATTTTAGACCTCCTTATGGTGAAGCTGATGATCGTATCAAGGGCATTTTACGTGCGTATGGACTCGTTCCTCTCTTGTGGAATGTGGATTCACTTGACTGGGATGTGATTAATGATAATCAGCCTTTTTCCCAGGTATTGGATACGTTTAGGAATGCATTGAATGGACAAATGGGCATGAATCCAAAGAATGACACTAGTTTTATTTCACTTAATCATGACATCTTTTTGGAAACTGTTCGCAATGCACCTGATATTATTGAAATGTTGAGAGGGAATGGTGTGACGTTTACTACTGTCGCCAATTGTCTTGGTGATGCTACTCCTTATAGAAGTTGGACTGGTGCTCTGATTTCCGGTAATGTGAATGGTGCAGTTGTTAGTGGTGCCAGTGCTCCTCCAGCTGGTGTGTCCAGTGGGTTGGGTTCAGCCACAGTTTCATTTGGTGGGAGATAAAGCGTGATTGACAATAGTCTGATCAAAATCTGTGTGACTGCTCAATTTTCTTCTTACTCATTTTTTTAGCCTTTAACGATATTTCTAACGATCTCTAACGACTCTATTCTTATTCTCTAAATGGCCTACATGGATTGGATCATCTTGTGTGTAATCTCGTTTGCAATTTACTTGATTGTCAACACACCACCCATTCCACTTGATCCAGTCGATCAAGACGCTGATTATGCAGAATGCACGACCCCATCAACAATTGATGAACCAACAATCACAACTCCAACTCACCTCCAACCCCTCCTCACCCTCCACCTTCAATTACAACCCACCACAGGAACAATCCTGCCAGAACCAACTCAGTTCACTCAAGCCCTCAACCTTGCTCAGTCTATGGACTGTATTCCAACCCCTACAAAAGACTACATTATTCTTAACCTTAAAAAAGCCATGAAATACGATGGTAGACGTCGTACCAGTCCTGAATCATCACCAGCAGCCGTCCTTCAATACTATGAAGCGGTCAAGGCTGTTGTGGCAACTGCATTGCAAGGCACATTTGTGGCAAGTGTTGTAGATTTCCAGAATGCTTTGGATGATTTGATGGAGACGATTCAAGATGATGAAGAATTCGTTGCATGGGAATACAAGCTTAGAGCAACCAAGATTATGCGACATGATGTTAGATGGAGTACAATTTACAAGGACAAACGTGTCCGAAATGCATGTAAAGCCGTAGAATCCATGTTGGAGGGTGCGGTCAAGATGCAGGGCATGACGGGTGAGCAAATTGTTAGGGATGCTGCGGTTCAATTGCAGATTGCCAAGACTACTGTGGCCACCTCAGTCCCAGAACCTGTGGCTGTTGTCCCTTCAGTCCCAGAACCTGTCAGTACCAACAAGTCACTCCTCACAGTCACTGCCAAGAACCGCATGCGTTCTCTTTCTACAAGTATGAAATGGCCAACAGGACATGCCCTCGTCAAGACTGCTTAATGAACCCCCCTCCCCCTCTTTTTTCTCTCTGTGTGTGTGTGGTGTTGTAATTCGTAATCCTACCAGTACCTACTTTATAAAGAAAACCGTACTGCATCCAAAAATCTATAGTCTATATTGAAAAAGTACATCATTACACACTTGCAGCACTCGTCCTAACTGAACTCTGACGTCTAATAGAGCTAGCAGAACTCGTACTCTTCTCCTTTTGCTTTTGCATGGCTCTCAGCATCCACCATTCCACCCATTCCAACAACTCTTCCACACTTTCTTCCACTGCAATCCATCTCTCTTGTTCCACACATTCCTCCAATTTATCAACACATCTCTTCAACTCATTCCATACACGATCACCCTTATCACCTTCCAATATCCACCTTAATGCAATTTCATAACGTTCATCATGACCAATACATTGTACCATTCTCTTTTTGTAACTTACGCCGACAAGTGGTCGCATCAACACATCACGCAATTCAACTAGACGTGATCTCAAGTGTCCTAGGCAGTCATAGGCTTGTCCTGGATAGGTTCCATGGACAATATTGAGCTGTGTACTAGTGATAAACTCACTGAATAGTTGAATGTGTTGGGAAGCGACGTGGTAGGCACGGGTAACCACGTGTTTTCGTGCAATCATGAGATGGTACTTTAGTGTACTTGTGCCTCCTGCCACTGCATTAGGGAGGCATGTGGCTGATATGAGGGTATCTAGAGTGGAAAGTAATTGTGCATGTTGATCTTGATGTGATTGTCTGCTCGTTAGGGTAGAAATGAGGTGTGAGATTGTGGTACAGGATGCGAGTAATTGTGTGGCGTGGTGTGCTTGTTGTCTGGATACTTGTGGAAAGAGGGATGGAGTGGATTCTATGGTGCTGTTGATGGATGATGTGGTGCTTTGTTCATGTGAAGAATAAGGAGAAGACATTAGTGGGTTTGATGGTGGTTTGGTGGGTGATGAGGGGGCGGAGAATACGGATGATAATACGTTGAAGAAGGACATGACGGCGTGATGTGGGCGTTGGGTGAATTATGGAAAAAGATTATTTGTGGGGTGGAGGTGCGGATTTGTGTCACACCAGGTTTTGGAACTTGCAGCCAGCCAGTTTTTATTGCTGCTTCCAAAGTGAATCAATGGTTTGGATAGCGAGACGAGGGTTGTTGTAAAGGCGAGCGTACTTGCCAAGGGCCATGATGGGAAAGATGAATTTGTAGTTGGAGTAGGATATCATGCAAGTCTTGTTAAAGACACCTTCAATGGATTCTTGAGGCCATTCTCCATTGGAACGTTGACGTTTCATGATCAACTGAATGCCCTTTTTGATGGGTTCAGGATTAGGATACTTTGCAGCCATGAGGGCAAGGAGTGCCCAGGCTGTTTGGATGGTTTGTGAGCGTTCATGATGGATGTAAGCTTTCTTTTCACAGGATTTGTAAGATTCACCCCAACCACCATCAGGCTTTTGTTTGGAAAGGAGGAATTCACAGCATTTGCGAACAGGCGTGCTGTTGAGGTAAGAGTCGCCTGTGGCTGCAAGGGCTTCCATGGCAAACATACAGGCATACGTGAAGCAGATTCCCCAACTGCCATACCAACTACCATCCTCCAATTGGGAGTGTTTGATGTACTGAATGGCTTTTTCCAAGCTGATTTTGATTTCGGATGCCCGGTAGTCTGGATGGCGAGTTTGGAAGGCGGTCAAGCCAAGGATGACAGAAGTCGTGCATTCTGGATAATTGTGCTCAATCATAATGTCGCTAAATACTTCTGCTGGATTCAAATGCTCTAACCATTTTGGCCCTCGAATCTTTTCATACGTAGAGAATCCACCATCTTCATTTTGCATGGATAAAAGGATGTCTACTGCATCGTATAATCGGTGTTCAGGGAGCGGATTGGTCACTACATCAGTTGTTTGTTGGAGTTGAGTGATGGCTCGAAGTGCTTCTGCTGTACAATCAGTGACAGTGTACCCTTGATGACGGGTGCTAAATGGCCATGCTCCCTTGGACACATGGCGATAGCATTTGATGTAACTGGTGGGATTGTTTTTGATTTGGGAAATATCCAAAAATCCAATTGCTTTGTTGATGGATTCATGGTTGGATGGATCTTGATCCAAATCGGCTTCCTTGATGGCTTGAAGGGAAAAGGCAGTGTCCCACACTTGGGATCCATTGGTACCAGATACCGCCATACCATCTTTACTCATCCAGTAATAGTCACGAACGCGACCAAGATGCAAACGGAATTCAGGAGAGTCGGGACCCTTTTCAATCCACACACAAAGCATGTTGATGGCCTTGTTCACTGGTCCAATGTCCAAATAGTATGTGTTTTCATCTTCAATTTCAATTTGGTAGTAGACTTCATCCAATGCAATCTTGCGAACAGAGTAGAGGGGCCACCATTCATACCATGAAATGGCGTAGTTGATGAGGTCCAAGAGGCGTGAATGAGGACTGTAAAGATCTGCTTTGGACACTTTGTTACGGGCACGGGACCATCGAATGCTAGTGTAGGGTTCCACATAGAGTTCTTGGCGAAGTTGTTTGGTCAAATCATCCAATGGATACTGGAATCTCTTTGCATAAACGTATGACATGGCCACAGCTACTTGACGAGAATGACACCAAAAGTTACCAGGGGCAAAGGGAATCCAGGTGGGAAGTAGCCACATTTCAGGTGGAATGGGATTGACGCCTTCCCATTCATAACATCCAAGTGCAGCCAACCAGAATTTACCCCACAATGGAGCATACAGAGCACCTCCTAATCCATGTAGGCATACTCGTGCCTTTCTCATCACAGGATCCGATGCTTCCATTCCAAGTAAACGAAGTGCCACGTAATTCAATGCTGTGCCAAAGACGGTCGAGTGTCCATGCGTGTGAAGACCCCAACCACCATCCAACTTGTTGGCATGATTCACCACGTAGCGCATCATTTCCACTCGATCGTGTTCTTTGATACTCACACCGCATATATACATGGAAATCACAAAGCCAGGCAAGAGGAACATTGGACCTTCATAAGCACCTGCCCAGTGACCATCAGGAGTTTGCAGTTGCTTGTAAAAATCGTAGCCATTCTTTGCTGCATCCCTAGGAGTCTTGGCAAATTGTAAAACAGGAGACTTCTAAGTAATATGAGCAATTGATGAGGGATCAGCGTGCTGCATGACATCCCAACCAGTAATCATCATAAAAGGAAGGAGAGGACTGCTCGGCTTCCTTTTCTGTGAGGTAATGCCACGTCTGCCTGCCTTCCTTGACACGTAGTCGCCATAAATTATGCTTTGTTTCAGTGGTCATGAGGAGAAAAAGGAGGAGGAAAGGTGGCGTGACCGCGTGACTTTTTTGAATGTGGGGTGAGAGATAAAGTTCCTGTGACTCGCATACTTGATCCAGAGCACCTTGAAGGATGCAGTGGGGGTTCAGTAGGCTACTTCAAGTGGAGGATAAATTGAGTTTGAATTCGGTAATGTGGCTGGTAGCAGTCCCAACTCCACTTTAGAAATTTTTTGGCTGACCCAGATTTCACATTGGCGCATATACCACAGAACATCATGTCTGACAGAGGACGATCCTCCATGCGTGAACCATCTTTGGTGAAACGACGATCCTTTATGGATCTTGGTTTGGCTAATAATCAAGCTCAAGATCGACCAAACACTTCACAAGGCATTTCTCAACAACCAAGGCAAAGGTCATCCACTCGCCCAGACACAACTTTGGGGGAATTGAACCCTCCCAAACTGGTCAATTCCAAACGATCTTCTAAATCCCTTGAAAGGCCACCTTGGGACCCTACAACACAGTGGAAAACACTTCCACCACCTCCTACTGGCACTACATCCGCTCCAAATCCCAAACGCTACAGTACCATGGAAGGAAACTCTTCAAAATCACCAGAGAATACTCCTCTTGTCACATCTCCTGGGTTAAAGAAGCGTCATTCCTTGTCTTCCATGCGTTACCACCAAGAACAAGCAGCAGCAGCAAGCGGTGGAGAAGTTCCTAATGAAGGTCCAAAAAACGTTCGCTCTTCAAAGTCAATGGAACGTGTTCCCTACAAACCTGCTTGGCAATCCACGTACCATGTGGAAAAGGCACCTCCATTGCCTCCACTCAGTCGAACCAAAACTTACAACAAAAAGTATGCTCCTCCCACTCCACAATACATTCGGCCAAATGGACCACTCACCACTTTGGTTGTGGTTGATGAGCCTGAACGCAAGACTTCCCTTAGCATTGGAAGTAGGATTCCAAGGCCAGTAACACCAACCAACTCTTTTTCACCAGCACTTCCTTCTGCTGTTGTTCCTCCAATAGTCAGTCGACCCCGATGGGATGACACTACTTCTACTGGTGTAAAGCAACCTGTCAAAGCATCCCCACCATTACCAGAACGACGTGTGAAGAAATTTGATCATGTCAAAGCCAAAGTTGGATCATTTCAAAACATCACTCACAGTGGTCAAGGTGGAAATGTCAAGATTGAAGCACGCAAAATCGATATTACCAAAGTCAAGCCTAAAGTGGGTTCCTTTGACAAAATTCATCATCAGCCAGGTGGAGGTAAAGTGCGCATTGAAACTCAAAAGTTGGATTTGGACAATGTTGGTGCTAAAATTGGCTCTTTTGACAAAATCAATCATCAACCAGGTGGTGGAAACATTCGAATCGAAACTCAAAAGTTGGATTTGGAAAGTGTGAAGCCCAAGGTTGGATCCTTTGATAAGATCAACCATCAACCCAAAGGAGGAAATGTCAAGATTGAAACAGTCAAGTTGGACTTGGACAGAGTGAAATCCAAAGTAGGATCATTTGACAAAATTCATCATCAACCTGGTGGTGGCAACATTAAAATCGAAACACAAAAGTTGGATTTCAGTCACATTCAACCAAAGATCCCAACTGCCCGTTCTGCTCGTGGAAGTTCAGTTGGCAGTTCTCATTCTGCAGAACGAGGGTACGTTCGTGAACCATCTCCCACTCATTCCTCTACCTTGAGTGATTTCAGTGTTGGTACTCGTCCTCCTCCCATTCCACGTCGATCTGACCTTCGAAGTCGTCACATTACCACTGACAGCATGGATCGTATTCGCAACTCTAAAATGATGGAAGCAGCAGAACGAGTGGAAGAGGATGAGCGTACTGCTGGCCTTCGAAATGCAATGCAACGTGAAATGGAAAGACGTGAAGCAATCAGTAATGGTCATTCGTAATTTGTGTTTATAGATAGTAAAAAGGCTACTTTTTCAGCAATGTCAGTGCTAATTTGGTGTACAATTCCACACCATGTTCTAATTCACTCTTGTTGATAAATTCGTTTGGTGCATGTGCCACTAGAATGGATCCAGGGCCCATGAGGAAGGTTTTGTGTTCGCCTTCAAAGTATGGAATGTCTGTAAAGTAGGCTTCGACTGCCGTTTCAAATCCATCTACCGTTTCACAAATCACTGGATCCTTGCCATCAATATAAACCAATTCCACAGCATCACCCTTATCAAGACTGCTGACTGTGCTTGTCACTACATCCCATGCTTCTTGTGCTGTAGTTGAAAGTCGAAGCGACAACTCTGCCCATGCTTCATCAGCCACAATATTAGCAGCACGACCTCCCGTCACCCTCCCAATATTCAATGTCGTAGGTCCCAACCTTTCACTTTCTGGTAACTTGCAACTCTTGAGTGCATTCAACACATCAACCAAGTCTTCCAATGCAGACCGTCCATACTGAGGATATCCACTATGAGCAGCTTTACCCTTGACCTTGACTTCAAACTTGATCATTCCTTTATGGCCCTTTGCCAATTTGTTTTCTGTAGGTTCACCAACTACAAAAAACTCTGGCTTCAATCCTAGTTTGTTGGCATGCTTGATACCATCGTGTGCCTTTTCTTCACCCACTACATAAAGCAAGGCAATTGCACCATCGTCTACTTGAGCACGACATGCTTGTGCTGCCATGATTTGAGCTGCTGTTGGACCCTTGGCATCACATGCACCTCTACCATAGATATTTTCATCATCTTCGGAAAAGTCAATGTGAGGTGGAACGGTGTCCAAGTGGCTATTGAAAACAAGGCGGATAGTGGATGGATTCCCACGGTATGCAAATACGTTACAACGGCCACTTCCGTCCTCCAAATCCTGTAGGGTGACTGTATAATTGTAGGGATCACTGCGGAGTATGTTGGCTAGGTAGTGTGCGTATTCATGTTCCTCAAATGTGGTGGATCGAACTCGTACCAAATCGCGCAACAAGTTGACTGCCATTTTTTCTGCGTAGAAAAGAAATTTGTGAGCAGGATCAGGCCATTTCCTGCTGAAAGAAAACTTTTCTTCACTTTTTTTGCCCTGTGCTAGACACACAATGCACCTTTCTACCCTCATCTTGTGCGTTTTTGCTTCTTTTCAACTGGTAACTGGTTTGCCAACAGAGTCACCCCCACCATTACCAGAGTCCTCTTATCCACTAGCCCTTCAAGGCACTGATCTTTTGGATATTACCAAATTTCCACCACTCACTGGTCAGCCTGGTCCAAAGGAGCGCAGTACCTGCCCATTCCTCAATTCTGCAGCCAACCACAACATCATCCCATACAATGGTCGCAACATCAAACTCGCCTGGCTCAAACGTCTCCTCATCAAAGTAGGAATGAACAATCTCAATATGATCACCATTGAGAACGGGTTTCACAAGATGGCCAAGCGTGCACATGCAGCCAATGCAGCCCATCCACCTGATGAAATCAACCTTTCTGATGCCAATGTCCACGGTATAGTGGAACACGACATTTCCTATACGCGTTGGGACGTTCTTGATCACACAAAAGAAAAATCAGCCACTGAACCTGACCCAAAACTTGTACAAGGCATGCTTGAATTTGCAAAGAATATGACAGAAGAAGGCCATGCTCCCATGATGACCATTTCTTCTCTTGCAAAGTGGCGTAAAGTGCGATATCAGCAAGAAATCAAGCGAGTCAAGCCAGATGGCAAATTCCATGCACCCAGTTACTTTCTCAATCCTGACATGTATTTTGTTGGAGCGGGTGAATGTGCAGTTGCCATGACGATATTTGGAGGTGACCAAGGCATTCCACTAGATATTGCTCGTGCTTTGTTTGAACAAGAACAGTTTCATGTGGATTTTAAACCTCATGTCATTTCTACTTGGAAGTTGGCAGGTAATTTGGTGAAATGTGCTACTGCTGATTATGTTCCTGATTCTTGGGTCAAGTTTTTTAGCAAGTTGAGTGTTCCATCTTGGTTCAAGAGAGATGAAAAGGGAGACGATGATAGTAGTTTTGTAAAGAGCATTATGGAGAGGTGGAATAAGGCTATGAGTAATCTTTGGGGCAAGGATGGTGGTGATGGTGAGAAGGAAGTGAGGTCAAAGTTGTAAGAAACTTGTTTGGTTTTGAAAATGTCCAGACATCGAAACGTTCGCAATCTTGCCTCAGAGTGCACGCCTACCCCCTGTTGATTTAATATTAATCCAAGGCTAGATTACGATGAGCAGGATGAAGAGTTTGAACAGCAAGAAGAGGCACCCGATCAACAATCAGGCACGTCATCTCTCTACAATTCCATCAACTATCTGGATAGAATTACAATTGAAACAAGGATTGCTACATGTACGCGCCATGTTGGCTGATTCCATCACCGTATCAGATGATACCATTCGTGAAACCCTGTGGTATTACTACTTTGATGTGGATCAAACCGTGAATTACCTTTTGGGCAAGTTCAAACCGCGTTACTTTCTCATCTCTCTCGCTAGACCAAGAGCATAAAAAGACAGCAAAACAGCAAGGTCCAAAGGGTAAGTGTTCTCATTCCCTCCCAACCGACACACCGACACATTCCTTGAAGCACTGCATTTAGGTAGAACGGGTGCCACGTCACTATCCTCCCTTTTACAAGAGTCCAAAAAGTCTACTTCGTCCTTGTTTGCTGCAGCACGTTCTGGGTTGACTACAGCGACTCCATTGAATGCGAGCAAGTTGGCTCCACTACCTGTATCCAAATTGTTTGGCGGTGGTGGTGGTGGTGGTGGTGGTGGAAGCAAATTACTTGGCACTACCACCAAACCATCACTGTTGTCCAAACTCACGACACAGCCACCATCATCTTCAGCCTTGTTCAAATCAACCACCCCTGCTACTCCTATCTTTGCACGTTCAGAACCATCCAGTCAATTGGTCGCCACACCCTCCACATTTGCAACTCAACTCTTTTCTCATCTTGCTTCTCCAATCAACTCTTTTCAAATTGACCAATTAATTAATGACATGCTTTCTTTGTATATTACAGCAGGCACGAACAAGAAGGGTAAAAAGTTTGATTTCAACACTCCCAGTCCAGATGATGTGGTCAAGACTGCTCAAAGTAAGCGTGGTGGCGCAGGATTCAAAAAGGAGGCTGCTCCTAAGGCATCCAAGAAACCACTGGCAGTTGCACCAGTCGAATCAAATCCTCTCCATCAAGATATGGAAGCCATGAATATTCGTCCAGTGGAAGAACCTCTTCCTTCACAACCCTCAGTTCAAAAGCAATGGTCATTGGAAGAAATTCAAAGTCATATGCGACAAGAAGCTGATGGTAAAGAACATCTCAATTTGGTCATTGTTGGTCATGTGGATGCAGGTAAAAGTACTCTTGTTGGCCACATGCTCTATCTGCTTGGTAAAGTGGATGAACGCACCATGAAAAAGTTTGAACGGGATTCACAAAAGATTGGCAAGGGTTCCTTTGCTTTTGCTTGGGTACTGGATGCCACTGAAGAAGAACGTGCTCGCGGCATCACCATGGACATTGCAGAAAATCGCTTTGAAACACCCAATCGTCGCTTCACTATCCTCGATGCCCCTGGTCATAAGGATTTTGTGCCTCAAATGATTTCAGGAGCCTCTCAAGCAGATGTGGCAATTCTTGTGGTGGATGCAACAACTGGTGAATTCGAATCAGGATTTCAAGCCAATGGACAAACCAAAGAACACACTCTGCTCATTCGTAGTCTTGGTGTCAATCAAGTTGTAGTGGCCATCAACAAATTGGACAATATGAACTGGTCACAAGATCGATTCATTGACATTATTAGCCAACTTGCACCTTTTCTCCATCACGTTGGATTTCACAAACAAAATATCTTTTTTATTCCATGCAGTGGATTAACTGGTCAAAATCTCATTGAACGTGATCCCATTTCCGCCTTCAAATGGTATTCTGGTCCAACTCTTGCTGAACAAATTGATCAACTGGATGTGCCTCGCCGTTCCATTGAAAAACCACTGCGATTTGCCATTTCTGATGTATTCAAGGGTGGTTTCAGTGGTGGGATTTGCTTCAATGGTCGTATTGAATCAGGATATGTCACACAAGGTCAATCCATCCTCATCATGCCACTTAAACTTCCTGCCATCATCAAGGTCATTGAAGTAGATGATGAACGCAAACAATGGGCAATTGCAGGTACAACAGCCGTCCTTACCGTCACGGGTGACCTCGTACAACTTGCTCAAGTACGTCCAGGTGCCATGGTATGTGCACCCGATAACCCTATTCCCATTTCACAAAAGTTCATTGCACAACTCGTTACCTTTGACCTCCATATTCCCATCACTCAAGGTTACCAATGTGTCCTCTTTTACCATCATCTCAACGTACCACTCCATGCCACCAAACTCATCAACATTCTTGACAAGAACAGTGGCCAAGTCATCAAACTCAACCCTCGCGTGGTTCCTAAATCAAGCACTGCAACCATCGAGTTCACCACTGACCATCCAATCTGTTGTGAAGCATTCAAAGATTCAAAAAACCTTGGACGCATCACACTTCGAAAAGCTGGAGAAACAATTGGTGCAGGAATCATTATAAACGTTCTTTAATCACCCTCTCTCTCATTTGTTCAATTTATCCTTCAATTGATGCGTAGCATACCAATATTGTCCCAAAGGAGTAGCCTTGACCTCCACTCCACTCAAAAACTCGACACATTTCCCAATTTGAGCAGGTGCGAAATCCACATGTCGCCTCTTTTCTGCAATATACTTGGCCTGTTGATCCAACTTGTCCACAATTTGTTGAATTTGCTTATTGGCCTTGATATTCACTCCCTTCTTTACATACTTTTTCAACATGACAATGGCAGGCAGTACGAGTTCAGGAAAAGAAATCGATTTACAACATGCAGCAAAATAGTCCAAAATCAATTCATTCACTTGTTCAACCAATCCATCCTGATAAACTCGGGTTGCAAGGTATTCCTTTGGTGCTTTGATAAGGATGGAGAAGTCAAGGGGTTTGAGGGTTGATGGACCTGGTTTCCTCCTTAGTTCAGAGGAATCGAGGACTTCGAAAATGAGTGATAAGAGTGGAATAAATGTTCCTGTACGTTGCATGACGAGCGTGAGGTCACGGATACAATGGAATCTGTAAGGAAAGTAAAGGGCTGTAGGAACTAGACGAGAAGCCCCAATGGCGACTTGGACATAGGGGTAAATGAGGAGTTTGAGAGAAGAGTTGGGCTGGCTGTTGTCACAGCAGGTTGCTAGGAGGAGGGCCCAAAAGGAGAGACAATGCATGAATTGCCAATTGTAAATGGACCGATACGCTTCTTTTGTTTTGGTATTGAGTGCATTACGTAAATGGATGGCGAGTTGACGAATGTAAGCGAATGCGTATTGGTACGACGCTTCTTGATCCAACTTGTACAATTCTACCATACAGTTTTTAAGGAATTGAATGGTGGTAAGTGTATGAACAGTTGTGGATTTGGACAACTTGACAAATGTGGTATAAGTGCCTTTGAGTGCCATATCCAAGTAGGGTTGAGGACATTGTTTGACCATGTTGAGGATGGATGCGAAGGCTTGGATACCAACTGCTTCTTCACCACCACTCCAAAGTTTCAAGAGTTGTGAAAGGTATTTAGCGGCTAGTTTTGGAAAGGCTGCAAAATAGACGACCATTTGACTGGATTCTTGTACAATGAAGCGTTGCATGGTTGCTTCTGAGATGCGTTCAAAGGTGGAAAGGATGCCAATGAGGAAGGATTTAGCATGAGATTTGAGTTTTTTCCACTTTGGATCAGTTGTAATGTCGATCTTCTTTTTGGTTGGGATGGGAAGGTGGTGATGAAAGACCTTTGGAACCATGGAGAAGGTGGTGGTGAGGACCTTGTTGAAGACAGCGTCACTTTGAATGAGATAACGCGCTCCTTTTTGCTTTTCAGAGTCTTGATCATCATCTGGGCGAGTGGCTGTACGAAAAGCAGCAAGAAGTTTCTTGAGGGTGCGTGGAGAGTATTCTGCCTTGAGGGCAGCGTGCCACTTGTCCACCATGCCTTTGGTAAGGACGACACTTGCACCACGAGATGGACCATCATCTTGATCTGAATCTGAATCAGCTTCTTGCGCTTCTTCATCACTGGATGCTTCTTCTACACCACCTTCATCGGAATCTTCATCCATGTACGTGTCAACGCCTTCCTCTTCAGACTCGCTCAAATCCGACATGTCCTCAGCACCACCACCTGCATCACTACCCTGCTCTTCTTCAGAAAGGTCGAAATCCAACAAATCACCATCATTCTCTTGCAAATACTTGTAAAACGCGGGATCCTTGTCTTTCAAACTTTCCAATTCCTTCTTGTGACTACTTCCACCGACATCCTCCTCCTCCTCCTCCTCCACTACTTTTTCTACCTTCTTTTTGGACTTTTTAGGCTTGGAAGCATGAAATACACCGTGTTCTTCAAACTCATCATCAACTTTTGGTGCTTTAACGCGTACTTTTTCACGCTTGATCCCATCCTGCTTTGGTTTCTTACGCGTTCTCAGCTCCTTTTCCTTTTTCTGATTAAACTTCTTTGTGCTCTTTTTCACCTTGGGCATCCTGATTGAAAAAAAAACTCTTTGAAAAAGATGAAAATCAAGACAATTTCGCGATCCAAAGACGATTATACGCGTGCCACCACAGGACATTTAAACCCAATCTTTCACAATCCATCACCTGTAATTCATCCTCATGAGCAGGCACGTGAATACACGCGTGCACTCAATGCTGCCAAATTAGAACGGTTGTTTGCAAAGCCTTTTGTACGATCTCTTGGTAATCACACTGATGGCGCGTATTGTATGGCTAAGCGTATTGGACCACTGGATCTAACTACGCTGGTCACGGGTAGTGGTGATGGAGAAGTTCGTGTATGGGACATGGCATTAGGAACCACCAAATGGTCCTGTTTGAATGCTCACAAGGGTATTGTGAATGGAGTAACAGCATTTCCTCGTGGTGGATTGGCTGATGGCAAGTGCATCTCTGTTGGTGTGGACAAGACCATCAAACTGTGGAATATTGACCAAGCACAAGGACAACATGAGCCACTAGACACTTTTATGGGTAATTTTGCATTTACTGCAGTGGACAGGCATTACCAGGAAGCCAAGTTTGCTACATGTGGTCCTGATAGCGTTGATTTGTACGATGTACTACGGGACAAGCCAATTCAGAGTTTCCAGTGGGGTACCGACACGACACACTCTGTCCGTTTCAACAACATTGAGACGCAAGTGTTTGCTGCTTGTGGTGGTGCAGACCGTTCCACCATCCTCTATGATATTCGCATGCAATCACCCTTGGCCAAAGTAGTCACTGCACTCAAAATGAACTCGATTTCATGGAATCCAATGGAAGCATTTGTGTTTGCAGGTGCTAATGAAGACCACAACTGCTATACTTTTGACATGCGTAATCTCAAGCACGCTACCAATGTATTCAAGGATCACGTGTCTGCTGTTCTGGATGTTGATTATTCACCAACAGGCCAGGAACTCTGTACAGGTTCGTATGACCGTACCATGCGCATCTTCAATATCGCCAGTGGCCACAGCAGAGACATTTACCACACAAAACGTATGCAACGCATCTTTTGTGTCAAATGGTCCATGGACAACACATATGTCATGTGTGGTAGTGATGATGGTAATGTGCGTTTATGGAAAGCTCAAGCGTCTGAGAAACTTGGTCCACAAGACCTTAGAGAACGTGCCAAGTTCGAGTACAATGACAAACTCAAGAGCAAGTATGGACATTTACCACAAGTACGCAAAGTATTGAAGCATCGCAATGTCCCTCAACCCATTAAATTGGCACAACGAACCAAACATGAAATGATTCAAGCACGCAAAGTCAAAGAAGACAATAGGAGAAAGCATTCTGAGCCTGGCAGTGTACCTTATGTTGCAGAGAGAAAAAAGGCCATTCTGCGCACTGAAGAATAAAAAAGCGAGCGATTTATCCGAATAGTGCTAACCTGAGCAACTATATTCTTATTTAGCTGGCTTGATGGGGAAATCAGAACATAAGGCATAGGACTCTTCACACTTGGCCTGATAATCACTTGGATTCACACCAACCCACTTATCCATCTTGTATTCACAAAACCACACTTTGCCATTCTCAGTCTCACCCATTTGACGTTTACCAGCACTGTACTTGCAGGTTGGAATCATGGCTTTGCTGTGGGTACGGTTCTTCAATGGCAAGTACTTTTTGCACTTTTCCTCAGTGTAAATCTTGTTGCAGGTAGCTTCGTACTCGGCAGCTGGAGCCTGGGACCACTTTCCGTCTGCACTGCAATACCAGACAAGTTCGGGAGGATTGGGGTAAAAATCAGCCTCGGGGTTGTCAACTCTCATGCCCATCGTGCTTGGAACTAGGCACTTGAAGCCTGGGACATAGGGCGTGATGTTATCCGCAGGTCGAGTGAGGGTATTTTCATAAGGTGGAGGTAATCCGAAAAACTTGCGGAGTCGAGGGTGTGAGGGTGCTGGGACAGCAAAGACGGCAGTGGCGGCAAGGGTGAGAAGTAGGATAGAGTTCATGGTTATTGTGTGTATGGCCAACCTGGGCTAACGATTCGTGGGAAAAAAAGTTTTTAGAGTTAACCTGCGCAACTGTACAACCATCACCAAATCATATGAATAAGCAGTGTATTGAGGATAGTACTGACCTGAGCAATCAATCCTCCTTGGGTTGCTTGATGGGGAATCCAAAGCACAACGCATAGGATTCCTCACACTTTGTCTGATACTCGTTTGGATTCACACCAATCCACTTGTTTTGCTTGTAATCACAGAACCATACTTGTCCATTCTCCATCTGACCCATTTCTCGCTTAATGGGTCTAAAACTACAAGTTGGAATCATGGCTTTGCTCTTGTTGCGATTCAAAGGAAAGTACTTTTTGCACTTTTCCTCAGTGTAAATCATGTTGCAAGTGGCTTCATACTCGGCTACGGTTGTCTGAGACCAGATTCCATTTGCATTGCAAAACCAGACAAGTTCACCAACGTTGAAAAAGGGATCAGCTTCAGGATTGTCGACCATCATACCCATTGTAGATGGAACTCTGCATTTGAAGTTTGGGACGTTGCGAGTAATGTTGTCAACTGGCTGAGCAGTGGTATCTTTTGGCGAGGCGTTCTTTTTGAAGAGATTGTTGAACCAGTCAAGTGAAGGTGCAGGAGCAGCAAAGGCAGTGACAGCAAGAGTGAGAAGAAGAATAGAGCGCATCATATGAGTGATTGTATGGCCAACCCGGGCTATAGATTTAAAGAAAAGTTTTTAGAGTGAGAGGAAAGTTGAATGCCATGTGTTTATATGAATAAGCTTACGTAATTGTGCATAACCCACTAATTTTGATGAATAAGCAGTGTATTGACTCGCTCAGCACAATCCTATTTAGCTGGCAAGATGGGAAATCTGTCACAGAATGTAAAGCCAGCTTCACACTCTCCTTGATACTCACTTGGCTTGACGGCCAACCATTCCTTCGTCACAGGGTTACAAAGCCACACTTTGCCCTTTTCAGTTTGACCCATCACACGTCCTTTGGTCTCACCTTCACTAGGGCAAAGTGGGCCGATGCTCTTGGCCTTTGTAGTATACAATGGAAGGTATGTGCGACACTTTTCTTCAGTATAAAGTTTGTTACATTCGAATTGGTACCTGACCATATCAACCATGTCCCATTCTCCAGAGGCATTACAGAACCATACTACTGAAGTGCCGAGTTCAAAGACCATTTTGCCCATGGAAGATGGATTTTTGCATTTGAAATTGGGAACATTGCGAGTGATGGGATCACCAATGAGATTGGATAGCCATTTGAACATTGGTGCGGGAGCAGCAATGGTGGTAGTGGCTGTGGCAAGAGCGAGGAAGAGGAGTGAGCGCATAGTGTAGTGGATTTGTGTGTATAGCCAACCTGGGCAAAAAAGATTTGTGAAAAGAATGGTGAGGGAGGAAAGTGTAGTGCCATGTGTCTTGAGTGTTGATGCTTACGTAACATGCTTACGTAACAGACAATGTCCATGGAGGAAGGTTCAATGGCCGCCAAGGTAGAATGTATCACTACTGTCCATGAAAAAAAGTTACATTCACATTCGCAATTCCACATACAAGGCCATGTCGTCCCCACAACTTGCTTACAAGATTGAAAAGGTCGTAGTTGACTTGATGCATCAATTGAGTAAAGGTGGAACGGTTAACATCGGTTCAAGTACGCATATACGACGCATATAGTCACTATTCTTTCTAGAAAAGCAAGATGTCTTTGCCTCCAAGCAATCAGCCACTGGATTTGGTACGCGTGTGCCCCATGCATCAACTAACCAGAACCATCTAGCTCAATTCGTCACCATCCTGCACATCTGCCATAATAACCTCACAACAGGTAAAACCAGCACCAAAAGGTAGATCCTTCCCACAAAATCTTTCGTACCCCCCCATAGGGATGTGTACTACCAAAACGTACAGCTCTTCAAATCCATGCAAAACGTTGATAAAGTACGCATATAATGGTTCATTTCACCACTGTAGACCATCAAGCGCATTTGCACCATGTTGTCTGTACCACGTTGGCAACTCAACATTGTACAATCTACTGCTTCTTCCCCACTCACATGGTTAGACAGCCAGCAGCAAAGGATTGGTTGCAGGAAGCATCACGTTCACCATGACCAATTCTACAACACTCCTCAGTCTAGATCCCCATCATACTGATACTTTCATCACTTTGCCTGAAATGGAATCCATCCATACCATCTCCACTCATGCAACCTTTGTACTTATTGTGGAAAAGGAAGCTACCTTTCAACACTTGATGAACCATCACTTTTGCTCCAAACATGGTCCCTGCATCCTCATAACTGCCAAAGGTTATCCTGATCTCTCCACTCGTCGCTTCCTTCGTCAACTTGTCCATCAATTCCCGCATCTCAAATTCCTTTGCTTGACTGACTGTGATCCCTATGGTCTAAACATTTACCAACAATACGTAGGTACAGACAAGGACACCTTGGACCATTCCACAGCTTACCTCAATCTCCCAACTCTCCAATGGATTGGTCTCTCTGTTCATCAATGGTTCAGTCATCCTGATCCCACTCTATCCCATGATCTTCGTGACCGTTCACTTCCCATGACTGAATTCGATCGTAAACGTGGTATCGACATGCTCATGAAATCCACCAACCATCCCTACAAACTTGAACTTCAACGCATGCTCTTTTACTCCCGTAAAGCTGAACTTCAATGCCTCGATACCTCCCTCACTCCTCAAGATTTGCTCATGAACCTCCTCTCCAACCAACTAGGACACATCAACTAAATACTGTATCCATGCGTCTTAAAAGGCATCCATCTCCACATGCATATCCACACCATAGCCCTTTTCTTTCAATATCCTTTGCTGCAATTTCTCATGTCGTCTTTTCCTTTCCACTTCATCCTTGTTTAATTGCTGTACCGTGTCCACATCTGTCATTTGAAGGTGGCTCATTGCTGGAATATCGTCCTCAATTTCCAAATCCACTTCACCCAACAAAACCACATTTTCCCCTCGTATTAAAAATACGCCGAGTGGTACATCTGCATAGAGGTTGGGTGGGGCATAAACCCTTTCTACCGTGTCTTGAAGTACCAAGTTGGCTATGAGGATATCAAGTGGTGTGCTGGGAGTGTATACCGAATTGATCATAGGAACGCAGAATACCAAACAGTTTCCGACCATCGCGTAATACAATCACCAATTTTTCTAAGAGTGTTAATGCGTCAAAGCAAGTGCCTACTGTCCACAAGATCTACCAAACTCGCACTTGTAGTGAAAAATAATCCTGGATCCATTTGAAAAAAATGATGAAAAAGTGGATCGTTGAAGATTGCATTCCCAGGCACCAAGTCCTCTTCCACACCATACGAAACATACGACCAAGTACGCGTCATTTCATTCAAAGTGCAGTGGAACAGACACATGTGGGAAACAGTCGCATACAGTGCCTTTCCACTCATCACACTGACGATGTTTGGTATTCAACACACACTTCATACACCTCCCATTATCCACCATAGGCTACTCTTGGCACGTCCAACGCACGGCCTATCCATCTGCAACACATCAATCCTCACCACACCCGATACAAATGTCCCCATATCCATCGCACCACAACTCCTCACCACAAAAGTAGACGAAACCCTCATCCACACCGCGCATTGGCATCCACGTACCCCTGCAACCTACATTACATCAAGTACAAGGACAAAGAAATGCGTTTTATTATGGAATGTTGAAGTACAACGCGTCATTCACCAATTTACTCTTCACAATCGCGTTCATGACCATGCTGTACCACCACTTGCAGCCTCATCGCTCATTGCAACCACCTTACCACATGACAAGTTGATACAATTCTGTGATTTACGTACAAAGGCACAGGCACATATGATTCACACGGCTCATCCATGTACGGCACTCACTTTTACTCCCTACAACGACACCACTCTCCTGGTTTCAACTAGAACAGATCATCCCAGCAGCAACAACCTTGTCCTCTACGATATCCGTCGCTCATCATCCTTCATCAGTCAAACTCTCATTCCATACGATGGCATCAATACATCCAACAGTACAGAATGGATCCAAACTTCACCTGATGGTAAATGGCTCATTCATTGGAATAGGGGATCATTACCACAAGTCTGGAACCTGATCACTTGTTCATTCTCTCATGCAAGTCAACCCTTCACTTCCCCCTCATCTCATCCTACCTAGTTTGTTTTTGCATCTTATTTAAGGGGTAAACCAGACTTTCCACTCACTCCAACCAACATTTCATTCTGTTGCATCACATTTTCTAGTCTAGTTTATTCAGCGCAGTATCCATGCATGTGGGTTAGTCTTGCCAATTATGGAAAACAAGAATCGTTTATAGTGCTTGTGAATTGTGATACTGACAAGGTTTATAATATTTACAAAACGGATAGGATTGTGACGCAACTTGCATGGAATGAAAGTCTTCAGCAGTTGTATTTGGGAGGGATGGATGGACGCGTTGTGATTTGGGAAAAGTAAAAAATGTGTATAAAAGATAATTGCCTCATAAAAAATAAACTGTGCCACAGTGCGTGTTAGTAAGTGGCTGTTTGTTCCCTTCTAGATGAATCTTGTTTGGCGTCCATGCTAGCGATAGATTGTGGACTGCTCGTGGATATCCTTGAAGCATAGGCTGCCGCTTCCGCTAATTCCGCATTAGTGTACCTTAAACTACTTGGTGATTGGGCTGAACGAGGTGATTGAGTAGTTGCTGTAGGTGGTGAGGCACTCTTTTTATGATAATTCAAAGACCGAGTACGTTGCTGCTGCTGCTGCTGTTGCTGTGGATGATGGTGGTGAATCATGGGACGACCTGTGGCATTTTGTACAGCTTGATTATAGTGCATTGGGTCAGCGGTGTTGGTAGGGACAGTTTGTACCGAGTGTGGTGGTGTGTAATACCCTGATCCTGTAGTGGAAAGTGTGGTACGATGACGGCTTCTTGGTGGGTCTGGTGATACCACACGTCCATTAAAATATTCGTCGCCCCCAGACCATCGATGCATTGGACCCCATTGCTGAGCAACATACGCTGCAGCAGGCATCATCATGGGATTCTGACCAGGCGCTTGATTTCCCAAAGAAGGGTGATAACTGGTCGCACGTTGATGAGTGGCACGCTGACGTCGTTGTTGCATCATGGCCGTCTGTTGCTGTTGCTGCTGTTGCACAAAAGACCATCCACCACTCACATCACTCGTTCTTCTCACATTTGGCATACCACCAGTCGATGAAGGCCTTTGATTAGGAGCATAAACAACTGGAAACTGCGGATGGTTCGCACTAACGGGCGTTTCCACTTGAGGTCTCCATGCCATTTGTGCAATATCTACAGGTAATGTGGGTGTTGGAGGCTCACTTGGTGGATAATCCACAGGTGGAATCACAATAGATTGAGGCCGTGGCCTATACTGCCACAAGAAATCAGCCATATCTTGCAAATCATTCGGATGAATGTACATTTTGTACTCTAATAATTCCATAAAACGAATCTCCAATGCATTCAACTCGCTCACAGGCAAGCCACCAACCTTGGCATAGCGTGAATTGGTGAAAAAGACATCGGAATAGAACTTGCTAGCCACCACCACACCTGTAATACAAACACGATGCACATTGAATTTGTCAATTACCATCCCATGCTTCTCTTCCAACATTTTGGCATATACAGCAATAGCCAAAAAGACTTCATTGGCACACGGACAATATTTGAGGATACGAGACAAGTAGGCGTTTAAATCGATATTTGGGGCGGATCGTGCATGGAATGGAGTGTTGTGGAGCACTGGGTCTGCCTTGAGGACGGTATTACCGTCAGATGATTCAGGGGTATTGGTCTGGCATAGTCGATCAAAGTAGCGTGCGAGGAGGCGTAGTGTATCGCTGGGTGGATGGTTGCCTAGATCGAATCGAGACATGGAGAGAGGGAGGAGAGATGAGGTCGTTAAAAGAGATGAAACAGTGGTGGTGAAGAGAGATGGAAGATTAAATCAATTGAGGCGCATGAACGCACTTGCAGGTCAGGTTCTTCAAATTTTCACCACAATTGGATGGCAAGAAAAGGAAAAGTGAGACTGCGATTACCTCCCGCATGAGGATGCCATGACCTCATGGGAAGGGGGTGAAGAGAGCCGCTGTGGTGAGCATGGGAAGGCCATGATGGTGCATAGTGGTGCATATAGTGGTGCCTAATTCTTTCCTTTTCCTCCATTTTCTCATTTGATGGCTGATCCACCTGCATACACTCGAAGCATCCTTGTGCCAGTGCACCCAGACGATCCCAGCTCCAAAAGGTTGATCCTAGTACCATTTTACTCCATTTCCTGTATCCAAGAACATAATGGCAAGGTGGTCTTGGCAAATCCAGCCAGACCCACTCATCAACGCCTTTACATTCCAAAGAGTCTAGAGTTTGAAGCATTTGTGCGGACTTACTGCTCTGACTTTGTCCTGCTTTCCTTGGAAGGACGGTACAAGAGGATAGCGGTCAACCCTAACCGAATTGTTCAAATACAACGGAGTCAAGAGAATTTTACCTTGACAATTGTTGTGGTGGAACATGCTACATCAGAGAGCAATGTAATAAGTCAGAAGGTTACAGATGTTGCCAAGGGCTATGCAGTGAAAGAGAGTTTATCTGAAGTCAGCAGATTGATTGATCCTGTGGGATACGATCAACTCTTGGCCCACGTCAATAGCCATTGAACTGAGGCCAATATGGACTGACATTGAACTCGAGCAAGTGTATCAGTTGAAGTGACTGCTCTTTGTTTCCATAAAATGTTGTCCAGAAGAATTGCAAAAATCATTTCACCTCATCTCACCAGAGGGACAGCAACTAGCCCAGAAATCCTTTCATGGGACGCGTATTTTGAATTACGTAGAAAAAGACGCAATCAAGAACGCATTGTGTCCATCCCGACCACAATCACAGCCTTGATCGCTTCTGGATTATACGTTGCCAATATGGAATTGGACCCCACTTCCACCATATTTGGCATTGATCCCCTCATGGCCTATGGTGTTGGTACGGTAGCTGCAGGTGCTGCAGGATACCTCGTTGGACCTGTTGTTGGAGGCTGGGCATGGAAGTTGCAGCACCGTGACATTGCCCATAAAATGGAACAAGTACAACCACTCCCATGCCTGTATGACGCGTCTTTAGAATGACAAGATCTTTTATCAGCATTTGGTAAAGAATCGTGCAGATCCATCTACGAATTCAGTCCGTAATCCTGTTCCTGATTATTATGGAGAAAAGATCAAGTCTCTGCATGATTATAGAGCATGGTTAAGGAAACAGCGTGAGCATGAGAGGAAGGCGACGTTTCAGATTGGTGAGGAATAAAGTTGAGTGATATGCAAATGGGGGATGGCGAGTTAGTAATAAGCACGCAAGAGACCGAATGATGTGTTCATGACTATACCTGCCAGTAAACCTAGAGAGGGATGAGATGTTGAAGGGGGGATTCATGCCAATCTTTTGTTGTTGGGTAAAGGTGGATTCTCTAAACCAAAAGAGACTGGCGACACCAGCAAAGAAACCAATCATCAATCCAGTCATGAGTTCACGATAAGCACCTTCAGGAGCTAGATATTGGTATTAGAGGAGGAGGGGGGGAGAGCAAGGTACTTGCTTCCATCAGGCAACATATTGGTCTCTTGATTGTCCATCCAAGCATCCTCCAATTGCCTGGTTTGCTCATCTTCTACTTGATTCCCACGCATGAGGTGAAAGGTGGACCGCAGACGTTCAATCTCTTCTGGTGAAAGGCCTGCTTCCCTTAAACGGTCAAATCCACGCAATGGAACAATTTGAGAGGTTGAAGCTGTAGTAACCGGTGTTGGATGTTCTGATATGGAACAGTGTAGGATGTGAGGTGTATCCTGCGCATGCAATCCATAAGTTTCCAGAGGGGAGGAGGGAATGAGTAGGCGTCCACGATAAATACACCGTAAAGACTTGTTTTGCAAATCAGGTCGTTGATTGTGAATCTAATGAGTGAAACGAATACTGTGGTTGGATACCTACCATTTCAATGACTTGGCCCACTGTGCTCGTGGATGGACAATCAAGTGGAACGCGTGTGCCATCTGTCAGATAAATCAAAAGGTCCAAATGCTCCATCACTTTGTGAGAAATCTAGTAAAAGATTTGTAAACGTGCTTCATAATCACAACTTTATCAATTAACAGTCATTTTTTACAGTGATATGCGCACAAAAAAGGAAACGGTTCAGGGACAGTCATCCTTTTGGTGAAGGGCTTTTGGATTGGAGCAAACCCTTGGTTCCACTAATTTTCTTTTTCCCTTACACAAAAAAAAAACAATGGACCGTCAAGAAGCTTTACACATGAAGGGCAAGTTGGAACACTTGCAAGGAGCAACCCCCACAGAAAAAGTGGTAGCAGCTCTCGAGACCCTTGAAGAAAAGAACACGTTGCACAAGGCTGCACAAGGTCTGCCCATTACCACCAAGCAATTCGCAACAAACACCGAGTCTTTGTTGCAAACTGTAAAGGAAACTGTAAAAACAAAGGACGCTGGCACACTCGCAGCTGAATTAGCACAAGATACAAAGGAAATATCAAAGGGATTGAGTGCTGAAAAGGGCATGGGGGTGGGTGCAGCAAAGGAGCCCATGGAAGCTGCTCAACGCGCTGCTTTGCAACTCTTGCACCTTGCAGGTCTTATCGTATCCTCTCATGAGTTTCGAAAGTTACTGAACATTACATTTGAACTCGTGTACGATTCTTTTGCTCATGTCAAACCTGTGGACAATGACAAGGCCCATCAACACAATCAAGGAGTGGGTGGTCCTGGAATCGTTGCTGGTAAAGCCCACCATGACAATCAAAGGATGGGTGGGCATGAAGGCTTTACTGGCACGTCTCACCATCACAATCAAGGAATGGGTGTACGTGGCCCTGACTTTCTTGGTGGCACAACCCACCATCACGATCAAGGAGCGCATGTACAAGGTCCTGAATTCTTTGCTGGCACATCCCACCATGATAATCAAAGGATGGGTGGTCATGAAGGCTTTACTGGCATGCCCCACCAGCACAATCAAGGAATAAGTGGCCCTGGAATCATTGCTAGCAAGGCTGACCAATTCAATCGAGGGGTGGGTGGAAGTGGCTCTGAAGTCCATGCTGGCAAGGCCCACCATTACAATCAAGGGATGGGTGCACGTGGCCCCGACTTTCTTGGTGGCACGACCCACCATCACGATCAAGGAACGCATGCACAAGGTCCTGAATTCCTTGCTGGCACTTCCCATCAACACAATCAAGGAGTGGGTGGTACTGAAGGCTTTACTGGCACTTCCCACCATTACAATCACGGGATGGGTGGTCCTGGAACCCTTGCTGGCACTTCCCATCAACACAATCAAGGAGTGGCTGGCCCTGGAATCATTGCTGGCAAGGCCCACCATGACGATCAAGGGGTGGGTGAACGTGGTCCTGGATTCATCGCTGGCAAGGCCGACCATGGCAATCAAAGGATGGGTGGTCCTGAAGGCTTTACTGGCATGCCCCACCAACACGATCAAGGAATGGGTGGTCCTGGATTCATCGCTGGCAAGGCCCACCATGACAATCAAGAGTTGGGTGAACGTGGTCCTAAACTCCTTGCTGACAAGGCAATTGGCAGCACCGCTGATGAAACTGCCGCCAAGATGCATTCTATCGCGCAACCTGCTGTCACCAAAGCTATTGAAATCATTGCTCCTCATGCCACAAATGTTCAACAAGGCAAAACATCTGTTTCTGAAGCCGTTTCTCAAGTGGCTGCTGCAACGACTCAGGGAATCTCTCAACGTATGGAAAACTTTTCCCTCTCTGAGCAAGAACAACAAATGCTCTTTGATCGCTTCCTCTCCCTCCTCCATACCCTCCAAAAGAAACCAGATTACCAAATCGCACTTGCTGAGCTCATTGGACTTGTACAGCACACCTTTAACCAAATCTCTCATGCAAAACCATCTCAAACCACAACCAAACCAACACAACTCACTCAACGCATTGCATCTGCTCAAACCCATGCACGTCAACTCATTGAAAACTTTAGCAACCATCAATCTATGCAACCCTTCCTCAATGCACTCAACGCACTCTTTACCACCCTCAGCCAAGACAAGCAAGCCATCCAGCACCTTCAACGCATGACCACTTGGCTCCTCAACGTTCTCCGTAGCCCCTCATTCACACACCAAAACCACATTGAGCAACGCTCAATGGAATTCAGAGATAACATTGATTGGCTCAACACAATCCTTTACGCCAGATACTCTCAACACATTGACAACTTGGCGCAAGAAACCCGTGCTCTCGTCCAAGGATTCCAACAAGATCCACTCAACCAAAAACTCGCATCCCAATCCACTCGTCTCATCCAAGACCTTTTCCTTGATGCCAATGGTCAACCAACGCTCAAACCAAACACTGTTACAGGAATCGTCAATCTCATCACAAACATTGTCTCTCAAGTCCGCTACATTCCACTCCCACGTGTCGGAAGCTTTTCTGATGACATTGACTTTATATTGGATGATGTTGTATTTTATGGCCCCGATATCAAACCCGAGCAAGTCCACATCAGAACTGCCACTCACCTTGACTTTAACAACAATGATCCTGCTTGCACTGCCATCAGTGTTGAAATTGAAGGTATTCAAGCCAATGCAGAAGACTGTGTGTTTCACTATAATCGCAAGACAATGCCAAAGATTACGGATACTGGATTCGTTTCTTTGAGTGTGTATGGTGATCGTGGCATGTCCATCAACATGTTGATTGTCTACAACAAAAAGGAGTCTGAGACTGTTTTTGAATTGGACAAGGTCAACGTTGACATTGAAAAGTTCAAATTGGACTTCAAGGAGGTTAATCATGGTGTGCTGTACAAAGTTTTGTCTCCTTTGATTCGTTCAAGAGCCAAGGAGCAAATGTGTAAATACTTGGAAAGTTTTATTTGGAAGATGGGGAATGGATTGAATGAAAAGGTACAAGAAGCGATGGATGCAGTGTCGACCATGAGAGAAAACAGAAGGGAAGAGTGAGAGAGAGGTTGATGAATGTATATTGTATAAAGATTACCTGCCATTGGAGATTGGTCTGAGCGTGATCGTGTATGCTTAGGAGAGGAGTAACCCCCCCCCTAATGTGGACCCTTGAACCAACTCTTGGCACTCAATAACCAGTATACCACGATGAAAAAGGTAAGGATGAGCATCCCAACGCTTGTGTAATTCATGTTGATTGGAGTGATGGGATAAGTGGTGGGCAGGGTGAATAGGATCGTGGTGAAGGCAATCCAAGCACATGCAAGCAGACCGATTGGCGTGGACGCCTTACCAAGGGAAACTGGTCCTGGTTCAAAGGCAGAAGGGTTGACTAGTCGACACAGAATAGGCAATCCATAAGACAAATTGAGACAAATGGTGGCAAGAGATGTGATGGCAGTAAATGCAGTGGAATTGACCAAGTAAAGGAGTCCCATGCTACCTGCAATGACCACAGAAGCCCACACGGCATACACAGGAGTCTTGAAGGTTGGGTGGATGTGATGCCAGTAAGCGGAAGCCGGTACCATGTCATCACGCGAAAGTGCATACATCATACGAGAATTGGCAGTGACTGCAGCCATACCAGCAAAGAACATGGCACCCATCACCACAATCATGCACAAGAGTGCTCCTTTGGTACCCACAGTATCCATAAAGATTTGAGCAATTGGACTACCAAAGGGACTTGCTACTGTAGTCGCATAATCCTGAATGGCAAAGGTCAAGCCAAACAAAAGTGTCCATCCAGCAAAGAAACTGACCACCACGGCCATGATGATACCCACAGGTCCTGCAATATCAGCACGCTTGGTTTCTTCCGTCATGAGTGCCGATGCATCGTATCCAGTCATGGTAAACTGACTCATCAACAATCCCAACAAGGCAGCATAAATATCACTTGACCACCCTGTTCCATTCTCAAAATCACTAAACACCCACTTTGGCGACTGATACTTTGGTGCAAATCCCAATACAGCAATCGTAATCACTCCAACACCAATAATATGCCACCAAACCGACACCGTATTCAAAATAGCAATCAATTTGACTGCAAACGTATTCATCAATCCATGAATAGCCAAGTACAAAAAGTAAATGAGGACCACTTTTGCTGGAGTACTTGTAAACTCTCCATTCGTTGCAATAGAAATGGTAGAACACGTCAACATGGCCAATCCAAAGTCAATTCCAGCTGTAATGGCATATTGACCCATCAAATTGAACCATCCAGTCAACCAACACATGAATGGCCCATTCTTGTTACCTGCTAATTTTGCACTCCAAAAGTACACGCCACCACTGGTTGGAAAACTACTACAAATCTCTGCCATGGATAAAGCGATACAAAAGGAGAAGAGAGAAACGACTAGCCAGCCCCAGATAATCATTGCAGGGCCACCGGCTACTAGGCCATTCCCATAGAGTGAGCCAATGCCTGTGAGGACAGAGATGATGGAAAAGGATACGCTGAAATTGGTGAATGAGGTTAATTCCCGTTTTAATTCCTAATGGTGGTCATGATGGTGTGGATGGTGGATACTTGAGTGTATCCGAGTTCACGGAGGCGTTGTTCACTCGTATCCGCCTTTTTAGTTTTCGTCATCTAGCAAGAATCGTTACAAAAAGATCGTTATTTGGTGAAAGATGAGTGCGATTCAGACGACGTTTCCACAACCTTGGATCAAAGTGGCATGTCAACAACAGCCTTGAGGTTTGTGCTCAGTTGAACCTCTGGTGACAGTTGTGACCTCCCTTGCGTCCTGTTTCACCTCGACATGTTCAACTGGCCTATTTTGATCCTCATTCTCGTGTTATTTGTTGGCACAACTTACTTTTTTGTGGGCTATATTAACTATAGTGAAAGGAAGGCATGGGATCCTCTAAGGAAACGCTATGCTACTGTTGTATTCAACAAGGGTCACTAGAAACAAGGGATGATAGAACAAGGTCTCTTTTTCTCTATAAACGTCACTTGTTCCCCCTTCTTGCTTCACCACTCCAATGACAAATCAAAAGGGATTAGCTATTATATGCTTCTGCATGCTTGCGTTCAGTCTTTTAATCATTTTCTTTGCTGTACTCTTTCTAAGTCCAACTAAAGTCAAAGGTTAGTAACTTAACTACACTTACTCAATCACACTATGCCTCCAATAATCGGTAAAGGAGTATTCATAGTCTTTATGATCATCATTATCATTCTTTTTTATCCAATTCTCCTCAAGGAATGGTTCAAGAGTAATGACAAGTAGTAAATTTTCTTTTCTTTCTTCTAAAATGTATGTACCTTCTACTTTTCTACTAGTTCCACTCAGTCTTCTTTTACTCATTGTACTGCTTCTATTTTCACTCTACATGTTTATTGGAGTATTTCGTGTAGCCCCTTGGTATGGCAAGTAAGCTTAGTAAAAATTTCTCTTTTCTTTCAATGCTTTTACTCACTACTCCACAATGCATTCTTTTTTGTATTGCCATGAGTACTATGGGTTCGATTACTTTACTTGTCTACATGTCCACACTTGAACAAAAACCGCCAATCATCCATATTCCATCTAATAGTACAAGTAAATAAGAAGGTGTCATTTTTTCATTTCTTTTTTATGCTCATTTTCACTGATGGTGTCTGTTGCATGACTGCAACAATGATGCTTGCCATGCTCATCATCTCTATTGTCGTATTTTTTCACTATGATGATCCCAACCATCCTTCCAATAACTCACCTCGAGCTACATCACCTCCAACACCACTGGAGAACAATGCCCTATGTCACGTCTGTTGGTCACTGTGGCAGTGTAGTTGGGTACTGGGGGCAACCATCTTGCAGTGTTTGACGGGTTAAAGTGTCAAATCGAGTAGGATTGCAGCCCTTGTTGACAAATAGTCTCCTCCTTTAAAGCCGTCACCTTTTCACCCCCATTTACTTTCCCTCTCCCTAAACCCCCCGTCATTTATGAACCTTCGCGAAGGTCTCTGGCTCCTCTTTGGTCTCATCATCATTTTTGGTATTGTATTAGGAGTCGCCATATTGGTGAGTACTCCTGCACCTGTCCCAAGGCCACCTGTAGTCATAAACTCCAACCTTGCTACATTCAAACGCAGTAAAGCAGAGTGGTGGAACCCATGAATAAAGGGCTCGTTGTATATTTGGATCGTTGTTGGAAGTGTGCACATTGTTTCACAATGTCCTTGTTGCATGAGGCTAAATACTAAAGCGCTGCATCACTCAGGTTCCCTTGCTGCTCAAAATGGATTTTTCAACCATCATGATCATTCTTTGCTGTGTCCTTGTTGCTGCAATCGTTGGATTAATGGTGTGGAAAGTGTGGAATCGACCACCACCTGCATCCTTGTCTGATTTACCCGCATCCCTCTACCCAGGCAAAACGAGTAAACTTGGTCTTTGGAAGTAAAATAAAGTCACGATTGAGCTGTTCGTTGTTACCAAGAGATCCTTGTCCGAGGCGCTTAAAAGCAAGACTGTCCCCCATCCGACTCCCTCAACCCATCATGAATAGTACAACCAAGGGCATTCTCATCAAGATTGTAATCAGCGTCGTACTCGCTACCGGAGTGTTTGTGTGGATAGTGTACGGAGAGCCATCCCATCCACCACCAGAGCTCTCAACTGACCAATCCATTCATACCAATTTCAAGCAACCTTCCACACAATAAAATATCCACAATGATCTCATTCACGTTTAGCCATCTGCCTGCATTCCACAAGACCATCTTGGTCCAACAAAAAGACATTCAGGCCTACATTGCACGTTTGATGTGGTTCCTTGTCCCTAAGAGTTCCTTGTCTGCAGCACTTAAAAAACACGATTGCCCCCCCACTTGTCTCCCCTATCCAGCATGCAAAAGATACACGCGTGCCTCATCATTTTAGGTGTACTCTGCACTGTGCTCACTTTTGGTTCGCTTGCATGGCTATTGAACGAAGAATCGTATCCAAAGGCTCGTCCTCCACCACAACTCTCAACAAACCAATCCATTCATCCCAATTTCAAACAACCCTCTGCACAATAAGCTATCCCCACCTCAGTCACGTTCAGCCGTCTGCATCCATTCCATAAAAATCATCTTGATCCATCAAAAGATTTTACATCATGGCAAATGATTCACCCTCGCCCACCTAATCATCCATAGTCCAGCCAAAAAGGAGGCAAGATGATTGGTATCCTCAATCACCAACTACGCGTCACACTCCAAGATTCACGTACAATCACTGGCCAATTCCTCGCTTTTGACAAATTCATGAACATTGTGCTTGCAGATGCCGAAGAATTCCGTCCCATAAAGTCCAAATCCACAGATTCAGACGCTACAAAGCGTCCAAAAGAGCAACGTCGTGCACTCGGCCTCATCATTCTCCGTGGTGAAAATATCGTCACCTTGACCGTTATTGGACCTCCACCTTCACGCGCTGAAGATAGGGCAAAGGCAACCATTACAGCAGGACCAGGTATTGGACGCGTTGCAGGAAGAGGACTTCCAACTGTGCCTATTGCCATGGCTGCACCCGGATTAGCAGGTCCCATGAGGGGTATTGGACCTGGTGGAATGATGCAACCACCTCCTACTGCTGCTTTTGCTGCTGGTAGGGGCATGCCACCACCGCCCATGGGATTTCCTGGAATGATGCCACCACCACCACATATGCAAATGGGAGGGTTTCCAGGACGAGGCATGCCACCACCACCTCCTGGAGGATTCCATGGGCGAGGTATGCCTCCCACTGGATTTGGACATCCTGGAGCAAGACCACCACCACAGTAGAGTGTGTATAGTGAAATAGAGGTTTACTGATGGTACTCTTTAATGCGCACTTACCAAATGTCACGAAGGTAGCGACCATGTTCATTCCATTCCATTACTTGTTTGATAGCATCCATGCGACTCAGGCCTTGTTCACTTTCAAGCATGGAGTAAAAGACTTGATCAACTGATTTGGCCATGCCCTTGGCGTCACCACAAATGTAGACGATGGCATGTTGCTGATGGATCCATTGCCATACCTGTTGTTTGTATTGTTCCAGTGCATCTTGAACATATCTTTTAGGTTGGTCAGGTTGACGACTGGTACACACTTCCACTTGAGTGAGGACACCTGCTTGTAGGAAGGTTTGAATGCGATCTTTGAACAAATAGTCAAGGCTGGTATCACGACATCCGAATATGAGCCATGCTGGTGCAAGTGGTTGATCAGAGTGTTGCTGTTGTTCCAATCTTTGCTGTAGGAAACCGATAAAAGGTGCAACACCTGTACCAGCTGCAATCATGATAATGGGAGTGGAAATGGCATGAGTGACATCCAGAGCACGGAAAGGACGATGAGCTGGAAGTGGTTTTTGAAAAATGGGTATTTGCATACAAAGGTCGACGGTAGACAATTGCTCAAGCCATCCTGTGCATTGACCCTTGTGAATTCGCGTTATAATACGCTCATCTGGTCGCTCTACCACATTGAACACAATCTTGAATTGACCAGGACATTCTTGCTGCGTGTTGGTGATGGAATAATGGCGAGGCAGCAAGGGACCAAGGATTTGGAGGAGGTGTTCAAAGGGAGGTTTACAGCTGGGAAAGGTTGCGAGAAGATCCAACAAGGATGGTTGAAATGCTTTGAATTGGTTGAATGCCAATGTTCCTTGCTTACTGCAAAGCAAGAGAAGGTGCTTCTTGTCCTGGACATTGGTGGCGTACTCTGCCAATAAGCGCAACAGTGCCTTTTTCCATACATGAATTGAAGAAATATCCATGGACCACGTTAGCAATTCTCGTTTGGTGGTGGTGGTGATGGATGCGAGGTGTGAGGGTAATGTGGCTGTTGAACTGAGGATAAAGGGATCATCTGCATCTCGAATGTCCAGGATATCGAGCAATTGATTGACTTGAGCAGCACTGTTCTTGCAAACTATGCCAATTGTGTCGCCTGGTTGCATATCCGTAATCCAAGGCACTTCTGACACTTTGTAGCTCACGTCCAACGTCATATAGAGTGTCTTTTTCACTGCGAGTGGTGAGGAAATGGATTCAGTATGTACAATCTTGGCCAATACAAAAGGTGTAGGTGTATGCGTCCAAACAGGCACATCCTGACCATCCACAACAGTCTGCATTCGCTTTTCCTGACTGGCTTGGGTTGAAAAGGACAGATTACACGCCGCTAATTTTGGAATAGCAGTGAGAGTGGACACTTGATCCACTTGCAACTTGCTCACATCCAATTTGATGGGTTCTTCCTCTGGAGGAATTTCTGTTTTAGGTGAATTTGGTCGACTGAATGTTCCAGTGACTGTTTCCAAGGTGGGAGAAGGCGTTGACAGCCTCAAATCTGCCATTTGCTTGCTGAAATTGCCACTTGAGGGTGGTGAAACGGATCCACTTGAAATGCGAATGCCACCACGATGAGGCTTACACACCTTTTCAACAGCAGGCCACAGGTTCTCAATCCACTCATCCACTGAATTCTCCAAACCAAGAGCATCGTCAGCAAACACGGTTCCATAAAACTCTTTGGCACCCAATTCAGGAAGGAGTTTGTGTAATTTTTTCGAAGGACGACAAAAGTTGCTGTAGTTGGTATCACCCAAACCAAGGATAGTGTAAATACAGGTGGAAAGTAGCGTGTCAGATGCAGATTTACGTAGGAATCTGAAGAATTTGAGAGCATTGTCAGGTGGATCACCATCACCCGTGGTTGATGTGACAATGATGAGCACGTGTGGCTGCGTAAAATCCACCTAGATACGTCAAGCAAGGATGGGTAAAGTGCATGCCTTTTTGAAATCGTTGAGAGGGAGGCAAGTGGACGAGAACCGTCTTTGAATAGCCTGTTGATGTAGACCATTGGCGATGGATTCTGCATTACCTGTCTGAGAACCGTAAAAAATGACCAGCGAGGAGATGAGGTCGTTCATGGTGGAAGGCATTGGAAAAGTAGCGTATTTTTTGAATAAGGATAGGGTCCAGATGGGGCTCATGCACTTAAGACGAGAAAAAAAGATGAAAAAGATGTGACTGTCAAACATCTGATAAATGAAGGGTTTAATCTTTTGATGTTTGCGCACTCAGAGGTTGAAGGGGGGTAGAGCAGAGGTTGTGTTTGCTTTGGAAGGATTGAGCCTGGTTACCTTGTTCACACTAGAGTCAGGCACGTACAGTTGTCCAGTAAAGGAGAGTACTACAGCAGTGACCACGAGTACAAGCAGTGAAAGCCCAATGGCTACTGGTAGCATACTGTTGAACATGCTACTGGGTTATGTGGTCGAGGTAGAAAGAAACAAAGAATAGGAATAAGGAAAAGATAAGTTGCTTTAGTTGAACAAAGAGTGACTTTGATATTACTTCCAAAGGGCCATGAGCTGTGATATACCAAACCCAATAAGAGAAATGAGGAACAAGACCAAAGTGACAAAGACTAGACCATCCATAGTGAATAAGAGTTAAAAGTACAAAGAAAATGAAATATAGTTTCTTTTTTATTCTCTTACATTTTTAACTTGTTCCAAAACCATATACATAGGAATAAGACGATACAGAGCATAGACATGGCTAGAATGAGGATAGTAGCATCAGTCATGGTAAAAGTAAAAGAGTAAAGAAAAAAAGTAAAATTTGACACTTTACTCACTATGAACGGATAGGAGGCTCAATACCAAAGAGTTGAGGTTGTGTGACAATTAGTACAAAGAAGGCGAGACAACCACTACAGACGATGAAGCATGCAACTGCTTGTGGAGGCGTAGTGGAACCAAAACACATTTAGTGTAAAAGAAAAAGTTTTAGTCTATACTGCCTGCCAAATTAAAAAGGCTATGATAAGAAGGATAAAAAGAGCTGCTACGACAATGGTATACTTGAAACCATCAACCTGTTCCCAAGTGTAGTAATGGTGATTTCCAAAGCTCATTGTAAAAAGTTGGGAGGAAAAGTGCTGACAGCCGCACTGGTTTCGAATTGACTAAAGGGTTACGAGTTCCTAATTTGAGTCATGTTCCGTGCTTTGTCTTGACTGGCAAAGTTGTTGGTAGAAAGGAGTGCAACATGTTGGGAATCGTTACCAAGGAAAGTGGGTAGAAGGACAATGAGTGGTAAGGCGACGACAAGCACGCAAAAGAAGAGGCCGATGAATTTCAAGGTTAGAGGCTGCATGTGGGGGGCGTGTATCGAGGTGAGTGGAAGAAAGCAATGCCTTTGTTTATACAAAAAATGATCATTTTGAAATTGGACAATCACAAGGAACGCGTGCAGATCGTTGTTGCTGGACTGGATACGTTGATGCTAGATGGATGAACAGGACAAAGACTCGGTGGTCGGATGGATGCACCACCACCCCCAATGGAATCACCTCTGTCCAGAATGTCAACATTGATGATCCACGTTTATTACACTACGCCCTCACACAGATCCACCATCGTCCTCAATTTTAGATGCTGTGCTGTAGCGTATGATACGCCTCATGGGTATTCGAGAAAACGCGATTTGATCTCTCCTTGGTGGCAAGGGAAAGCACCACAACACCACTGCTGTTGAAATCAACCACAGGCATGCGATGCAAAGCAGTATGATTCCCAGGGCCTGAAAAGGCATGTAAAGCTTGTCAAAGAAGACGTGACAGCACTCCAACCACCCCCCACTTTTGCCCAAGATCCTTTATTGCCCATCGCTTCATTTGCCTGTCGCCCAAATGAATAATAGTCCAAGAACAACGATACAGCCGCTGATGATAATGAAGAACATGAACGCTCGGTAAATTGAATGGTCAAGGTGTTGTCTCCAGTCGTACACCATCGTTTGTCCTGGATATCGGTAGCGTTCCATATTGAATGAAAGCAAAAGAGTGTCATTGTGCACTTTATTTGAATGCATTCAACTCGGTCTCCTTGTTCAGTGATGATCCTTGTTTGTCAGCAGAGGTGGTGTATCTCAAGAGCATTGCTGCTGCGATGCCTGCAAGTGCTAGAGTCGCGAGTAAGCCACAGAGGATTTTGGTGTCAAGGTTCATGAGTGTCAAAGATGAGCAGTCTTATTTATTGCAGTCGCACCTAGTGAGGATGGAAGTGTATCTGGTGCCTGAGTGAATGACTGATGGAACACTGCAAGTAGGATGAAACCAACCATGATGGTCACGCCAACAGCTGAAGCAAGGATAAAGTGGGCACAGGTCATTTTGGAGAAAGGGGGGTAGCTGTCAAATTTATGAGGTCACTGGGCAGCTATCGTACTTGCAAATTTTGCATTGAACTTTTGTGTGGGTGGATTATCAATGGCTTGAATGCCCAGCTCTGGGAGAGCAAAGACTATAGCAACGACTCCAATAATCGCAAAGATGATAAAGATCAAGAGTGCAGTTGGTGCGGATTCAGGCTTCATTTCAAGAGAGAAAAGATGTAGCTGTCAAATTTATAAGGTCACAGAACAGTATCCCAATTGGTGCTCGCAAACTTTGCACTGGCCTTTGATTTGGATGGATTATCAAGGTTTTGGGTACCCACTTCTGGAACAGCAAAGAACACAATGACAACTCCAATAATCGCAAAGATGACACAAACCAAGAGTGCAGTTGGTACTAATTCCGATCTCATTTCAAGTGTGAAAAGGAATAAAAGTGTCAGGTGGATCATCTTCTTTTATTAAAGAACCCAAGAGTCTCAAATGACACAATGACAAAGAGGAGAAAGAGCACAGCCATGACAACCGCACCATACACAACGAGCTTTTGCATGGCAAACCTTGTCTCACGGAATTCGGCTGGGTAGTTGGGATTGCGATCCATACAAGTAAAAAAGAAAGTGTGACTAGAGAGACACTTTATTCCAAAAGAAAGCAAATGCCGTAAAAAACACACACAAAGCAAGCAGGATTGCAGCACAACAACACGCGAATCCACACTTTATCTGTCCAGCCATGAACCTCTCAGTAGTGTGATTAGCTTCAAAAACCATATTGAGAGTGAAAAGTAGAAAGAAGGGAAAGTGGCGTCTTTTATAAACGAGTTCCTTGTCCATACTCATGAGGCACTAATGGAATTGTAGACCACTACAAAGCCAACACCTATAGTCAAGATTGCAAAGAAACTACAACATAGCATGGTACCCCAGTAAGTAGTCAAGCTATCAGAAACAGGATCCATAAAAGTAAAAAAGTTTTATCATGCATAAATATAAATGACACCCACACTAAACCCTATAATAAAGATGACAACAATCCAAACAATGGCACAGGAATGAAATAGATCATAGACAAATGATTTGGATTCGTACATGCGAGATAAACTAGGCACCTAAGCCAATGTTTTTGAAAAAGGGAAGGTAGCGTAACCAAAAGTACCAGAGGGCAATGAGTGCAATTATAGAGCCAGCAATGATCATTGTTCGACGTTCCATGGTGAGCTGTCATGTGGGTGAAGGGGGGGACCAAGGGGGATTTAAAGTGTAAAAAGTCCTTGTTCAAATTGAGACAAAGGTCGCCCCTTTTCCTTGTTTGCCTTCCTCACTTACCTCGCCCTTCATTTCCACCTGGACTCACCCAACCAATATCCCCCATCGTCGTGTTCCTCTTTCCCACCAATGGCTGATCCCGTACAGTAGGTTGATCCATGCTAATTGCAATAAAAATGAGAATGCATGAAATGCCAAATCCTGCGAAAATGATGCCAATGTATGCTAAAATGTTCATAAAGAGAGAGAAAAGTTTTTAATCTTGATGAGACAAGCACAATCTGTGAATACGCCTCCTGTCCATCACATAAAGGCATCCGTCATGTGCATAGGAAAAGTGCCAATGAGCTGCTGCATCAAACTCTGCTGTCACATAGGAAGATACTACCTCTTCATCTGGTCCTATTCCTGTACTTTTCTTGGGTTCAGATGCCCCACTTACATCTACAACTTGTGTCAAACCTGAATTGTCCATTTTTACAATCAATCCACAGGACATGGTCATGGCGTAGAATGCGCGTTCTTCTTCAGTATTCTGAACTTCATCAAACACTGCAACTGAATCCAACTGCACTGCATCCCTCTCTCCCAACAACTTGGCAACTGGTGGCATCATGTACACATGCAATTCACTATTCGCATTCACCACCATCCTGATGGGATGCGTCATCAGCGTCTCAGCACTTGTCTTTTGAACACTAATGGATTCCCAAAACACATCTTCCACCATATCCATAAATTCAACACCATTCAACAAAGCAATTGGTCGCTCTGTAAACTCATTGCACCACACCTCCAACGGTCCTTTCTCCTTTGGCACCAACACAACCAAACCTGTATCGGGGTACTGTATATCAATAAAACACACCTTGGTCTCACCCAGCCACCTAAGCCGCAGATTCAACGGAGTGGACTGATCATTCCCACATTCAACTGTGATCAACAATGCACGCTCACTCTTTGCATCCACACCATAAACGTACAATCCATCTGGTGTACTTGAATACTTGACATACTTGATTTTGATCAACTGTCCTTGCAAAACCTTTTCAAACATCACAAATTGTCCATGACTGGGTTCACCTTCTGGCCGTTTGTACTTGTAAAACCACAACCCATCCCAAAACTCGCAGTCTGAACCAGAAAGCACTGCTCCTACAATGAATCCAAAATCTTCATCCACTTTTACAGGATAATACGTTCTCAGTGGTAATCGTGGTAATTTAATCGTCCTCACCACGCGTAATGTCTTGACATTGACAAACAAAATGACACTAAACGTCGCTGTCACATTGTCATCCGAATTAGAGGCTAAAAAGGCAGCATACGTGCGACTCTTGTCCCTCTTGTTGATCATTTTGACTATTTCCATGGTCGACTCAATCTTGACACGTGGTGGTAAGAGAGCATCTTTAAGGTTAAATATCGTGTCCCAAGTCTGTTCACCCTTCACACCATTCCAACGTGATCTTGCCATTACATGCTTTTTGTACAATGCATACCATTCACGATGCTCCAACGCATGGTATGGCAATCTAGTGAATACAAAAGTACGACAATACAATCTCCACCAATTATGTTCATCACGAACGCAACTAGGCCAATCATCGTGTCATTCAATCCATATACCTGAACATGTCTTTGGACACGCATAATAAGCGTACCCAATCACTTGGTGCAAGGTAGGGCAGGACAGTTGACCAGATTTCCATCATCAAATTTGTCATGATTAAAAAGAATTCTCAGCCTTCGCCACCTGCCATTGCCACGCTCATCACTGCATTATTGACCATATATGCGGTCTTGCCTGCAATTCTAGATGGATATCAGTTACCTTACTTGACTCTACCACCTTTAATTGCAAAACTGGTCCTTGCATTTTTAATTCCCATGCACTTTTTTGAAGCCTTGTGGGTTATTTACATGGGATGGACTAGGAGATGGACCAAGTGGACGATTGCAAAGTGGGCAGTTGCTACCATTTTTGCAGGCATTCAAGTTAGTATACCGTGCTATAGGCTGGGCAAACGAAACAAAAAGGTGGAATAAAGATGCAGTTTAGTTGCCTAGTGGCTCTTTAATGAGGGTATTACGCCTGTGTTCTGGTGCATTGAGGCTTCTTCTAACTGTGGATTCTATATCTTCTCGTGGTGTTTGTTGTCTAAAGGTGCCAATGGTCATGGGAAGGTGGATGTGATGAGTGTCTATGCGATTGGTGGTAATGTTCATGGCAATGTCGTCCAGTGGATACGTTTCTGCAACTATTCGAAGGATGTAGGTGCATGTGATGAGTCCGCGGAAAGAGGAGGTTGGTTGCAGGGTTTGAGGCAGTTCCAATACAAGCTGTTTTGGCTCCTGTGTGGTTGCATTGAATGGAATGGTGATCTCTTGCAGCAGTTGAGTGTCACTGATTGTCCTTGATTTTATACGCGAGTACGTGACCACTCGTTTGACTGCTAGTTTGAAGAGGACATTGTGGATGGTGGTGGGATCATAGTCAGTAGGAAGGATCAATTGAATGGGCAATGCAACACTCTCACCTGGCAAGTATTGCATTTTGGGTATCATGAGCTGTATGTAGACATCATTGACAGTCTTGTTGAGTGAACCGCTGAGCCTTCCAAACAGTTTTTGCATGGCATTCTTCTTTTTGAGTGGAATGGTCATGCGGTCATCATACTTTGTTGGACGGATGGGTGCTAGTGCCACTGGTTCAAAGTAGGAAAACTCCATCATGGCCACAAGGCTTTGCATGCGTTGTCGCGCCAGTACTGCACGAATCTGATGCTGCACAACAATACGGTTACCATCGTATGAACTTGGTGATAAAAAGTAAGGTAGTGTAAAGGTGAATGGCCACCGATGTTCACCTTCATGCAGAGTAGGACCGTTCACCTCATTCCTTTCATTCAGTGCTCCGATGGGAAGCCACAGCTGCTGTACAAAGCTAAAGAAGGAGTTGAAGTGCCTATTGTTATGGTTATGAGCACAGTGGTCAATAGTGTACGTTTCTTTGCGTGTAGCACGTTCGTGTACAAAACACTCAATTTCCAGCCTTAGTTCCAGTCCATAGATTTCACGTGGTGCATATAGGACGACTTGGCCTGAATAAACAGAGAGGATTGGATATGGGCGAGATTCCAATGTGGATTTTGATAGGATGGAAAGGGCACGTGAAGATGGACGCTGTGATGCATGGGTGGATGGCTGTTCGTAGTGCAGGACTTGATCACTGAGAATGATGCGGAAATCGTCTGAAGGCGGTGATAATGACATTTTGTGTGAAGGGATGAGATTTTTTTGGGGCAACAAGGATGATGGAAGTTTTCCAAGCCCCAAGGCGTCTCCTTGTCCTGAGGGGAGGTACGCTGGTGCGACAGTGAACGCGTTGGATGGACACGTGAGAGAATGCACTGGCCCACCCTCACACGCTCACCACCCCTCAACAGACATCCAGCATGCATACACCACTGTATGCGCCACATCATCCAATCTTTTTTTGGGGAAAAACATTCCACAAAATCTCATGATCAAATCCATCACCAAACGTTTCTCATCAACATCTAGCCCACCACCACCAGCCATACCGCCCTCACCCATCCAAGTATCCAGATTACGAGCTCAGCCAAAGTCATTTGCAACACTTCCACCAGACATCACCCTCCGAATCCTCCATCTGCTCCCATTAGCAACTCTGGTCACCTTGGCACAAACATGTAGACGGTTCAAGATTCTTGTACTCCATCCCAACGTGTGGAAGCGTAAACTAGTGCTCATGGGCCTCATCCCATCTGATTCCACAACTCTTGCACCACCTTCTAGTAATTCTTCATTCTCACGCGTCATGGACTCTTTTACCCATTATCCAGCTGAATACGAGCGATTCAAACTCCTTTACATTGATGTGTTTCCTTATTACCTGGATTTCAGAAGGCGAGGGAACCGTGAATCACGCGTATTGAGGGAATTCTCCCATCTTCCCATTGAATGTGCACGAAAACTGGCCAATTTGAACCGATTAGCCCATACAGCCGTCGTGGATGATTACCAAATCATTAATATGGCACTGGAAACGGTCACACATGTATTTGAAAGCAGTTCTTTGCAGAAATTTGAAGCTGCCTATGATGTGGATGATGTACTCAAAATGCAGGCATGCCTCCCTCGCCTCTCCTCTCCTCTTTAATGATTCTCTATAGGAATACGCTGCTGTATTGGGTGAATTGAATGGTGGTATGTCGTGCATCCAAGTCTTTACTCAAAAGAATCCACTCTTTTATGATAATCGACATGATCCCATGGACAACTTTTAGTACACACATTCATCACTCACTAATTAACCCCTCCATTTAGTCTACCGGCTCAAGATTATGCATCCATCAAGGAATTCTGTGGGTATTTAGAACGGGAATTCCAGCGTCAATCCAACCTCATCCATCAAGTCTTTTATGAACGTGCTCCTCGTGTCCTTGAAGCCTTTGCAGAAAGAGTGTACGAAGACGTCATTTCAGACTATGTTGTCATGTTACTGGACATTGCACACGGGCGTACCACTGAAAAGTACTTTGATGCAGCAGTGGAGTCCTTCAAACTCTTTCAAAAGTTGACCCATGGCCTCACTTGCCTCACTCCCATCTGCATTGATGCACAAGTTGCAGACAAGTTTTTGTATGGTGTGTATGCACCTGTTGCTGAAGAATTCGTTGAACGGGCACTTCAAGTAGTCAAGCAAGAGGGTGATGTGCTGGTGAAGCAGTGGGATCAACATTTGTACGATCGTGAACAGGAATCCCTTCCACCTGAACTCCGTGATGCTTACAAGAGGAGTTTCATCAAACGCCTTACTCTGAAACTGCAGCGTAAAAAGAAGGATGCTGACAAACCAATGGAAAAGGAAGAAGGAAAGGAAGAGGAGGAAGAGAACCTTCCCATCAAGGAACTGTCCACCCTGATCTCGTTGGAAATGGCGCTCAACATGATTTACTCCAACAAGAGTGCAGTCAGAAGGTGTCTCAAATTCGTTGCATTGGGTAATCGAGCCAGCACAAATGTAGGAATAGCACTGGAACAAATCTTTGTCATGCTCCTCCAAACCCTCATGCAAAGACATATTAAACCAGCCTTTGACGTGGCCATCAAGAAACTCGGTGCTTACAAACCAACTGCATCAGAATACGTGGAATACACACCCATCAGTGGAAATGCCTCCACCAACAAGGATACAATCAAACCACCCATCAACCCTTACAAGGCCAACGAAAGTGCTGTTACTGATGCACAAGCCAAGTACCAAGACGTTCAGCCTCTCCTCAAATTCTTTGAACTCGTCCATGTAGCTGATCTCATGCAACAAATGCTCCACGTTTACTACAAAGAAGAAATTTGTAGATTTGTGGATGAACATGATTTCATGAACACTTGCAATACTGAAAAGAAGTCCTTTGAGCGTCAATTGGATGATTTAGTAGCAGCAGGCCTTGACAAATCCATCACAGTCCTTCTTGACCAAGTAGAATTCATTCTCACCACAGACCAATTGATTACAGACTACGATCCTATTACACCCAACACTGACCTCAACATTACCAAAGCATGCAAAGAGACCATCCAATGCCTTGCAACCCACACACGCCTCGTCGTCGGTGCATCCGATAAGCACACCATTGACATTTTCTACACTGAAATCGGACTCCGCTTCTTCAACGTCTTTTCCAAACATCTCAAACGCTTGCAAATCAGTGAATCAGGTGGATTCCGTCTCATCTCTGACCTCAACGCTTATTACGAATGGGCAGATTCACTTGGTGTCCCAGAAGCCAAAATCTACTTTTCAGCCCTCAAAGAAATCGGCCACATTTACATTGTATCACCCACCAATCTCCGTGAACTCATGCATGATGCAACCCGATACAAGGGTGTGCTACGCGTTGAAGAAATCTACGAATTTGTCGCATTACGCAAAGATTACCAAAAGATCAAAAAGATGGTAGATGACCGATGTACCTTCATGTAAAGCCCATTTTAATCAAACCAATCTAAAAATAACAACACAAAGGACGCAATAATGAGTAAAAATAACACATATTTGCGCGTTTCTGCATTTGTTTTTCCAGCTTGTAATAATTGTGAATTACCTTGTCTCACATGATCAGTTGTCATTGTGGCCTCCATGTAAAGTCGTTCAGTTTCACGAGATTGTTGGACTAAATGGACGGCTAATTGAGTTTGCAAGTTTGCAATTTCCAACAGTGATTTGGTGGCACGATCCACTTGTTCTTGTGTCGCTTCAAACTCTTTCAACTTTTCCATATTTTCCGTTTCTAATAATTGAACTTGATCCTCGTCCAGTTGTTGCACACGCTTGCTTTCAACAATGGGTGGAGGTTCGTGCGTAGGAACAGCCAAGTAACTCATCTTCTTGCCATGACTATCCAATGCACTCTTTTGCCTTGCCAATTCCTTTTCTAATCTCAATTCCTGCATTTTACGTTGTTTCTCACTCGTCATGTTCAATTTATGGTTCAACCACCATGTAATGGCACCACGATGAGCACGTTTCATTTCCTCCTTTTTGGGAACAAGTGGTTCAACTGTTGTACTGTCGTCACTGAATAACCTGGACATGATGTGTGCTGCAGTTGATGCACGACGTTGAGTCCTTTGAACCGCCCATTCCTCTTGTTGAATCGTTTCTTCAAGTTTCTTGATGCGTAATAGACAATTTGCAATGATTTCACGTGATTGTGAATCCAATTCTTCACGTTCACGATCAGTCATGACACGTCCAAATTCTTGCTCATCATCCTGTCTTGATTTATGTCGTCTTGATTTGGAAATTGGTTGACGGCCAAGGTACGATTGTCGTGCTTGATTGATCCAATTGTCAAGGTTGAGGATATGCGTGGAGATGCGTTGTGCTTCTTGCAAGAATCCATCCACTGCTTGCTTGCGAGATGTACTGTTGCTGGGAATCGTCCCACCATATTTGAGCACACATTTGTGAAATAATTGTGTTTGATCACGCATATGCAAGAATTAAATTTGCAAGAATTTGAACGATATGGAAGGCAACTTATCCTTCCACAATTAGGACGTGATGGACAAATCAAGCTCAAGAGTGCGGGAGTGATTGTAGTTGGTGCTGGTGGATTAGGTGCTCCTGTGTTGCTGTACCTTGCTGCTGCAGGAATTGGAAGAATTGGGATAATTGACCATGATGAGGTTGATGTTGGTAATTTACACCGCCAAATCATTCATACAGAGGCAAGAGTTGGACTGTCCAAGGTTGAATCTGCACGGCATGCTGTTGAACAGTTGAATTCTCATGTACACGTCACCACATATTCAACTTATTTGACATCAGAGAATGCAATGGACATTTTGGGTGGATATGACGTGGTTGTGGATTGTAGTGATAATGTAGCGACGCGTTATCTTGTCAATGACGCGTCTGTGCTCCTAGGAAAAGTACTCGTGTCTGGAAGTGCATTGAGAACAGAAGGACAAGTGTGTGTATATCATTATGGTGAGGATGGACCTTGCTATCGATGTCTGTTTCCTGATCCTCCACCACCAGAGACTGTGACGAATTGTGCTGATGGTGGTGTACTGGGAGCAGTTTGTGGCGTCATTGGCTCATTACAGGCTGTGGAAGTGGTCAAAGTACTCTTGGCCAAGTCCAATGGGAAAAAGATGCTCATGTATTCTGCAATGAGTTTGACTAGTCCATTTAAAAGTGTACAGTTGAGGAGCAAGAGAGTGGATTGTGCTGTTTGTGGCAAAGTGCCGACTGTGACTGCTCTAGTGGATTATGTAGAGTTTTGTGGAGTGCAGAATGACAAGGGACACACTGTGGAACTTTTGAAGAGAGAGGACAGATTGACTTGCAAAGAATTTGAACAGGTGAGGCAAGAGGGACACATTTTATTGGACGTACGAACAGCAGTTCAGTACGACATTTGTCATTTGGAAGGATCCACTCATATTGCACTAAATGACCTCACTGCAGAACGCATGCAGCAGTTGATTCATCAGTCACAGTCTAGTGGATTACCACTCTACACCATTTGTAGAAGAGGACAAGATTCTCAACTTGCTGTCACTAAATTTCACGCACAAGGTTATCATGGCATCAAAGATATTATTGGTGGATTACATGCATGGTCAAAGGAAGTGGATCCATCCTTCCCCATTTATTAATAGTAAACAGACCTTGTATGATGGATGGGAATGTCATCCAATTCATTGGCATGAGTCTTTGCATAATCCCATAGAAAGAAATCCACTAAAATGGCATTCTTGTCAGGCATATCCTGTCTAATAATATCCAAGAGTAGTTCAACTACCCAAATAGAACAAGCACGGATTTCAAGTTCACGTTCATCCCCAGACTCCAATCGACCATCTTGTTGTAAATAGGTGAGGAGTGAGGGCGAGTAGAAAAGGACGCCAAAGTGCACAAGTGCTTGAGGTACTCTGTAATCTGCAAACATGGTAATTTGGTCAATATCAAGAAAGGTTCCTGGACCCTGAGCATCAAAACACGCCCACAAATCAGCCACCAAGATCTGAGCACGCTTGTAAAAACACACTCGACGTCCTTGATGGTTGAATTCATCCCTAAATGAAGGGAAATGCCTTGCTACAAGCGTCACCAATTGTTGTGCCTGTTGATTGGCCTGTTGAATGACTGTAGCAAAAGTGCCGTTAAAGTCACTACACAATACCCTCCCCGCTTCTTGTACCAACTCGACTCGCTTCTCCAGTAGTGGCATGGGTGTCTGTGAGTCCGTTCTAAACACGTGAACAAGTTGTTCTGAAGTTGCATGTGCCCAGAATGTTGGATTGAGGATATCCACGCCTTCCTGAATGGCTCTTTTTATACAAGCACATAGTGACCAGTATCCATCGTACCTTGTACCATCATAGTCAACTGCAAACGCGTGATTTGTATCATCTGACCAAAATGAAAAGTTGAGCAAGTCCATCAAGAAAATCCTAGGCTTTGATGACGCGTCAAAAAGTGATGAATGTACCAATTGACGCATTGTGGGTGATCAGGCGAGGGGTGGAGTGGATGTGTATGCCATATTTGACGATCATAGTGCTGCTGGATCAATCCCTGCTTCAACTAGGAAGAGTAAGTGCTGGGGAGAACAACAGTTACAGTCTGAGCTGCTGATTCCAGTTGATGACGTTGTGCAATGAACACATGACGCGCATTCTACTCTTTTGGTTAATCCAATCACTCAATCAAGTGGGGGACCTCTGCAATAAATCGTGCAGAATCTTTGACTGCAAACATCAGGTCAAACCATTTCCACAGACAACGGTACAGAACCATCTTTCCACCTCTCTCTCCAATTAATTCACATGAGTCTTGCACCTGCAATCAATTCGTTTGCTGAGCACGTCAACGCAACACTCTTCCACGTTGCCACCCTCTACGAGGCCATCCCCTTCTCCTCTGCAATCGTCAAATATGTTCGCAATTCCTACCAAAATGATCCATATCGCACCATTTTGGAATTCATTCTATTATTCTTTACATTGCGCTACCTATTAGCCACTCCAAAGACTAGAGAATCACAAATTGTACTAACTGAAAAGGTACCAGATCCACCTGTACACACCTCTAACCCCTTGTAGGAGGTGAATGGCTTGATTGATGATTGGACCCCTGAACCACTCGTTCCCACACCTACAGTTCATCAGCGTTCCCTCATCAATCAAACCCTCGTGTTCAAAGGTCCACAGGGATCCCATACCCAACTTGCCAATGGTCAATCTGTTCTCAATCTAGCCACCACAAACTTTATCGGACTTTTATCCAACCAACACATCAAGGACGAAGCTCTCAAGGCACTCAGGACTTATGGAGTAGGTACATGTGGTCCTTGTGGATTCTATGGTACATTCGATGTCCATCAACAACTTGAAAAGCGCATTGCTGAATTCATTGGAACTCAAGATGCAATTGTTTATGCTCAAGCCTTTTCTGCAGCTGCCAGTGTCATTCCTGCATTCTCTAAAAAGGGTGATATTATCGTATGTGATGAATCTATTCGATTTGCACTTCAACGTGGTGTACAAATCTCCAAGAGTGCCATCAAGTATTACAAGCATAATGATATGCAGGATTTGGAACGTGTGTTGAAGGAGATTCGTGTCAAGGATGTAGAGAGTAAGAGAAAGGTGACGCGTAGGTTTATCCTTGCTGAAGGCCTATCCGAGTATCATGGTGATGTGTGTCCATTAGCAAAAATGATTGAATTGAAGCACAAGTACAAGTTTAGATTGATTTTGGATGACAGCTTGGCATTTGGTGTGCTTGGTAGTAGTGGTGCAGGGACGGCTCAGCACCTTGGTGTACCTGCAAGTGCTGTGGATATCATTATTGGATCATTGGCTACTACATTGTGTTCATCTGGTGGATTTTGTGCTGGTTCCCTTGAAATTGTTGATCATCAGCGATTGGGATCCAATGCCTATGTGTTTTCAGCATCCTTGCCTGCCATGCTGGCTGTATGTGCATTGCGTGGGATGGATGTGTTGCAGAATGCACCAGAGAATGGCGTATTGGTGCGTTTGATGGATAATATCAAGACTTTCCAAGGTGTATTTGAGCAAAAGGAGTGGACATCCAGTCATGCAGCAACACTTGTAGAACTCGTTGGAGATGTTCATAGTCCCATTCAGTACATTAGAGCCAAGCCTAATGCTTGCAAGAACCATCAGACTTGTTTAGAGTGGATGCAGCGTGTTGCTCAGCATGTCCTTGATCAAGGCATTGTGGTCATTAGTACGCATTATGTCTATGAATTTGAACGAGATGTACCTGCACCTTCCATCAAAGTCATGCTATCTAATGAATTCACTCAAGATCAAATCATACAAGTGGCGACAACACTTGCCAAGAGCTTCAACACAATCTCCGCATAATCATCATCCACACTTTTATTCCTCATAAATCATCTGCTCTCAACAACAAATCCTGCTTGAAATCCTTGTGTTTTGTCCTTAGGAATCTCACAAATGTATCTGTTTGCATCAAATGTACCACTTCACTCAATGCATCATCAAAGATATCGGCACTCAACTGATCATTCTGGACACGTTCACGAATCTTCCTACTGGTTTTGGCACTTAGATTGAGTGGATAATCAGCAGTAGGGCTAGTAAACAAATGTACCAATCTCAGTACATGAGCATCCATCACACCCTTGCCATAAAGCGGAAACATGGGCTTCAATTTCATTACTTCTTCATAAAACAGAGCATTTTCAATGGAGAAATCCTTGACTGTAAACATTTTGAATTCTTCAAAGAGTAATGGATCACTAGCAAGTACCGTGAACGCCTTTACAAGACTATTCTTGCCTTGTTCTGCATCAACGTGTCGCCTTGCCATGTAATGTGAAATGAGTGGATGTACAACCATGAGCCAATGCATTGCAAACAGTATGGCACACATGATGAGTTCAGGTTGAAAGAGGAAGGGAAAGAGATCTTCATAGAGCATGGCAAGTCCATAAGCACCAACAAGGAATCCACTGAGGAGGAGGGTGATGATGAGTTCATTACGGATTCCATAGGCATCTCGTACTCCAATAAGTGTGTAAATGAGTGTTGGTGTAAGGATGAATAAGCTGAATAGGAGAAATGTGAGCTGTGGAATGTTGGAGGCACTTTGTTGGCAGAGTACGGCTGATGAGAACATTTGACGCGTTGTTTTGTCAGTGTTGATGAGGACTTCGTACGCTACAATAAAGCCCACATAACCAATGAGGAAGGCAAGACAGTAAATCAGGATCCATTTGTTGGTGAGGGTACGTGGACCATTGGAAATGTGCCAGTTGGATTGTGGAGCATCTGCAGTTTGAAAAGTATCGCCTTTGCCCTGAGCTTCACCCGGTACAAAGTCAATTGTATGACTTTGTTTACTAAAGATACCACGAAGAAAGCCACGACCACCATGCTTCTTCTTGTTCTTCTTGTTCTTCTTGAGAGATTCTCCCTCACTCAACTCTGTTTCTTCTTGTACTGCAATCAATGCAGCTTCACTCACACGATATCGTATGACTAATTGAAGGAATCGTCCGCTCAATAGTGCGACATAAAGTGGAGGAACAATAGCCAGTATCCAAAATGAAATGAGACAGGGTACAGAGGGCAGTGCTTCACGTAGAAAGAATAAACTAGCCAATGTGAGGTTGCAGACTGCAATCAAAAAGGTTAGTGGGACTGAACGGTAGTAAAAGGCTGGTAAATGACGCAGACGATAAAACAAGATTAGAGAAATGAGAATGATGACAGTATGGAAGGCAAGGAGCGTCGAATAAAAGATTAGTCTGGTCTTGCCAGCTGCTGGGTCGATCACTTCCACTGGTAAATCATCCACCAGTGCCTCCATGCGTGAAATTAATTGATTAAAATTGGAAAAGATTTTTTAATCATGCCCCATACCCTACAAGTGCTCTTGCGTAAATTGGACCCACTGCTACCACGACCAGAGCACAATCTATTGGATGCAGCTAAACGTGGTAATCTTCAATTGATCAAAAAGCTGGTTAAAAAGGGTCATGTTCATCCAACTGCAAGAGTAATCAATCCACCAGATGGATGGTAATCACCCCCCCCCTTTGTCCTAGCCTCACTCTTCCATCAGGACAACCATCATGTATGCAGCACTTGGCATGTACATTGACATTGTAAAATACTTGCTTGAAATTGGTCATGAAGACACTGGTTTATCCCAAGTACTCACATCCCACTCTCCTACTCACTCACTCTCATTAGGACTATACCTGCAAGACTGTCCTTCATATTGCAGCAGAGAATGGGTCACATGAAATCTTTATTCTCTATGCTCGTCAATTTCCACAAGCAGTGGCACTTGCCGATCATTTTGGAAAATCTCCTTTTCTTATTGCAGCACAGCATGGACGAGATGTACTCATTCAACTCATGATTAATGAATTCGGAGAAAAGGCGGATCAAGTTGATCATGAAGGATCTACTGCATTGCACTTTGCAGCAGCATATGGCCATGTAAGTACTGCAGAAATCCTCATGAGGCATGGAAGTCTTTTATTAGAGCGTAATCGGTTGGGATGGACACCTGCAGAATGGGCCTATTCACCTCCTATTCGAACTCAATTGGAACATATGGCAAGGTCACTCATACAACCAAGGAGAATTACAGTGCCGACCTCGGATATTGAAAAGAGTGCCACATATCGTACGGCTACCCTTCATGCTCATCATGAAGAAAGGTCAGCTACTCCACGACCACGCCTTCAAACCCATTCAGGTGCCATGTACGCTCACCAACCACATCCCAATTCAATGGATTCGCCCACCCATGTACCTCCTCGTCTTGCATCTGCTCAACGACGTCCTTCCCTCAACAGTATCAATAGCGCGACTAGCCTTAAATCCACAGCCTCAATCTCCAACTTTGTCAACACACTCTTGGGTAAACACAAAGACTGATCTTCGTCCATGTATTAAAGTGAGAATTCCTCTTCTCTTACCCCCTTGGCATCCACAACTTGACATTTAAACCCAGTAAACTTTCCAGCAAACCTCTGCATCATCTCCTTTGCACACATCTTTGCTAATCCCTTGACACTTTCCACATCCAAACCATCCTCATAATGTCTATCCAACAAACTCAACACAAAATACTGTCCATATCCATGTGCAGCAAATGGCATTTCCATCAATGTTGCTAAATAATCAATCCAATACACCTTGGGACACTTGGATTCAACATCATAGCCTGCAAGCAAGAGATTGACCATGTAGGGTGATCGTGTACGCAATGCATCTGCCATGGAACGACGAATGAATCCAGATGTGGGTGCAGGTGCTAATTCAAGGCCTGTTTTGAAGCCATAGTAACGGACATTGCGTTCCATCAACTGAACAAAATCCTCAACGTTTCCTGGTTCACCTGAATACAAGAGTAAATTGTGAGCATTCAATTGTGCAGTTTTGTTTACATTTTGTTTCATGATGACGACGGAACGTGATGCAGTCGTGTCGGAGAGAGTAAGGACGAAATCGCGACCTTTGATGGCTAAAAGAAAATCCATTTTTTGTATGGGATGACGAGTACAACTTCAGACAACGTTATGCTCTCCACTCTTCTTGTCACCATAAAGTGCCACCCACTCTTTTGTACATGAAAAGTCATTATACTCGAATGAATCTCGTGGATCACAATGACACTTTTTGCTGAATTCTTTACCTGCAGGACAATGATAGAATGGATTATGTTTGTATCCAATGTCATTGAAATAATGTACCTGTTCTGGTTTGAGAAAGAGTGATACTGCAATGGAATGAACTGGTGCATCACCCCATCTTTCATAAAAGAATCCACCTGCCTTGTCAAGGTGATCAAAGTAGGCCAAATACTCTTTTGAATTGAAGAAATCAATGGCTGCAATTTCAAAATTACTCCAAAAATGACATCGATTGTAAGTTTCTCTCCCATCCTTGCAAATCCAATCAAGGCCATTAGGATACTGTACCATTTCTGCATTTTCTTTTGCAAATTTCTTGACAGTGTTCCATAATGTTGGAATGGTTTCTGGGTATTCATGTAATGACATAGTAAACGAGTACTTTTTGCCCAATGTCTTCATGGTGAGGAAGGGATCAAAGTCAATGTCACACAAATACTGTACGTCAGGTTCAATGCGCCAATAATACTCCAATTCAAGTTGTTTGATGAGTGGATGTCTGAAAAAGAAGCCTGAAAAGTACCTGCACATGTGACGGTAGGATTCAGAGCCACCATAAAGGACCTTTTGCTTTGCTAGGAGTTCTCGGGCGTCTTGGGCACGTTGTTGGTCGATCCAAGAGGGATAGGACCAATGGTCTTGTGGAATCAGGCCGAAATGAGCAACTGAACCTTTTGAAGTGATGAATTCCGTGATTTCTTCCTTGAATCGACCATCGAATTCCTCATCGTTGAGGAAAATGTAGGGATAATTGTAATTGTGGTTGAATCGATCTTCAATTTGACGAATGGTGCCTTTTGCTGAATAAACATCACGATTACGGACGAGCATGATGAAGGCTGCTTTTACACGTGGACCTGTGGATACCTGAGCATTTGGTGAGCACTGTTGTTGAGTGAGAACGGGTGAAAAGTAGAGGAATAGGGTGAATAGTAACGAGATTAAAAGGGACATTGAAATGATTTTAGAGATTTTGATGAAGGCTGTAATTCTCACACCAAATACACATCAACCCACTTATCATGCAGTGGAGATTCAGCAAAGGAGTGTACCAGTAGAACAATTAGGACAAGTTACAGTCAGAATTGTGGCATGTGCACTCAATCGCAGGGATGAATGGATACGTCAAGGACTTTATCCAAGAATCAAGGCATGTATGCGTCCTCTATGCCAACTATATGCGCCATTAGATGAACTCTGTCTTGGGTGCTGATGCTGTAGGTTATGTAACATCACCACCAACTCATCCCCTCTATCAAAAACGCGTACTTGTATGTCCATGTGTTGGATGGCATACTCATCCACGTGCACCAGAAGACCCTGCTGCATTTCGTATTCTAGGACTACTACCTGAACCAGGAACCTTTGCAGAGTACATTTGTGTGGATCAAGATGATGTGATTGAAGCACCACAACATTTGTCAGATTGTGAAGCTGCTGGTCTTCCACTTGCTTCACTCACTGCCTATCGAGCAGTATTCTCCAAAGGACAAGTGGCAAGTGGTGACCGTGTACTCATTACAGGTATTGGAGGAGGTGTTGCTCTCGCTGCCTTTAGACTCTGTTTGGCATTGGGTGTAGACTGTTTTGTCACTAGTTCCAATGAAGACAAGATCAAGTGGGCTGTGTCTATGGGTGCCCGTGGTGGTGTCAATTATACTCTGGATGATTGGCACAAGCAACTGGCAAAGCTTGTACCTCAAGGCATTACTCATGTCATTGATGGTGCAGGTGGTGAAGCGTATGCCAAGTACACTCGCCTCTTGACAACTGGTGGACGTATCGTATGTTATGGAAGTACAGCATCCCGTACATTTGAGTTTGATATTGTTGGCGTACTCAAGAATGCAGAGTTATTGGGGACATCCATGGGAAGTAAGAGGGAATTCAAAGACATGGTGACCTTTGTAAAGGATCATAGGGTGCCAGTGGACATTTCTCATACTTTTCATGGATTAGAAGAGATAGAACAAGCCTTTCAAGTACTGCGATCACAAGGTGGATTGGGTAAAGCAGTGATTATGGTCGACACTACCTCCAAACTCTAAACTTGTTCCAATTCAACCAACACGCCATTACAGTCCTTTGGATGCAAAAACACTACTGGTTTCCCATGTGCACCAATCTTTGGCTCCTCACTCAACGCCCTAATTCCCTTGTCTTTGAGATCCTTCAATGCATCATACACGTTATCCACTTCCAAACAGACATGATGGATACCTCCATTCGTATTCTTTTTAAGAAAGTTGGCAATGGGACTAGCATCACCCAACGGATGCAACAATTCAATCTTGGTATTATCCAATTGTACAAAGACGGTGTAGACGCCATGTTCAGGTAATGCAACCTGTTCACTCACTTGAGCGCGTAAAATATCACGATAAAAAGAGACGGAATCTTGCATATTTGGAACAGCGATTGCCACATGATTTAATTTACCCAATCTCCATAAACTAGAAGGGACCTACAGCAGAGTTGTGTGCGTGCACATATGGGAGGTATACTGCTGACGTTGTCAATTTGCGAATGGCGTTCATTTCTCACAAAAATCTTTTTTCCATCAGCTTCGATGCGTGTTTTCTCAGCCCTCCTCGTACTTCCAGCCCTCATCCTCGCCAATGGACCAACAGTGACCCACAAGGTTTATTTTGACATTACTCAAGATGGAGAATCACTTGGTCGCATCGTCATGGGATTATTTGGCAATTCTGTTCCAAAGACTGCAGAGAACTTTAGAGCACTTGCTACTGGTGAAAAGGGATTTGGGTACAAGGGCAGCAAGTTCCACAGAGTTATCAAGGATTTTATGATTCAAGGTGGTGATTTCACGCGTGGTGATGGTACTGGTGGCAAGTCCATTTATGGCAACAAATTTGAGGATGAGAACTTTAACCTCAAGCATACTGGTGAAGGTATCCTCTCTATGGCTAATTCTGGGCCGGATACGAATGGATCTCAGGTACGGTTGTGGGTTGGCATGTGGACTGATTTACTCTAGTTTTTCATTACGACTGTGGAAACTTCTTGGTTGGATGGCCGTCATGTTGTCTTTGGCAAGGTTTTGGATGGTATGGATGTCGTGAAAAAGATTGAAGATACACCAAAGAACCCAGGTGATAAGCCAAAGAAGGATGTTGTGATTTCTGAATCTGGTGAGCTTCCAGTGGACAAGGAGGAGCACGTTGAACTCTAAGCTGGTGCTGTGGACCCCTAGTGAGGGAGGAAATACACAGAGTAGCAGTCCTCCCTGAACCGAAAGCCAAAGGGGGGCAGCACAGTCAAGTGTGAGCAGAGAACAGTCCATTGTGACTGGGCCTTTTTCACCCCTTTTTCATTCCATTCACGATTGTCGTCATAGACATCCAACCGCCACCGCCATGAACCTCTTAACGTCCCTCACGCCCCTCATTTTTCTCCTCATCTCCCCCATTCCAGCTGCAGTCGTCCAGCATACATTTACAATCACCAATTCCACAGTTTCACCTGATTGTTACCAACGTAATGCAGTGGTTGTGAACAATCAATTACCTGGACCCGCCATTTATGCTGCAGTCAACGACACTATTGAAATCAACGTCATTAACAAATTAGAAAAAGACGCATTCTCCATGCACTGGCATGGTATTCGTCAAGAAACAACTCCTTGGGCAGATGGTACGCCTGGTATCACTCAATTCCCCATACCACCAGGTGGGTCTCGTCTCTACAAATTCACTGCATCCCACGCAGGAACCTTCTTTTATCACGCTCATACCAAATTCCATGCCAGTACTGCTTTTGGTGCACTCATTGTTACTCACCCAGATGACCCCAAAACCCTTGGATATGATGAAGAGCGCATCCTATTGCTCTCAGAGTACTACCATGAAGATGAGAACTTTATCATTGGTCAAGATGAGAAATTTCTGCCTAATGTAAGGTTTCCTATTGGTGATGCTGTATTGATCAATGGACATTCTCCAGGTCCATTAGAATCCAAGTTGGATGGATGTGCGAGTACAAGGAACCATCCAAGTGATCCTGCTGCCCTTCCAACCTCACCAGATCCAAACTGTAAGCCAGATTCATGCAAAATGGATTCTATTGAGGTGACAAGTGGAAAGACCTACAGATTGCGTGTGATCAATGCTGCTAGCAAGTACGCCATGAGAGTGAATTTGGATGCTCACGATGTCAAAGTAGTTGAAGCAGATGGATCATTGATGCAATCTTTGGATGGATTTGAACAGGATGTGCATATTGGACAGCGTTATTCACTCATTTTCAGGGCAAATCAACGTGCTGCCAACTATTACATTACTGTTGGTGTAGAAGGTATTCCTGACTTTAGAACTGCTTCCGTATTGCATTACACGGATGCTGCTGCACCTCCAACCATCGTACCAACCACTGATTTGAATCGATTGGTGTTTTTCAATCAAAGTATCAGTGCTACTGGCAGTGCACTCCCTCAAATGCGTCCATTAGATACTTCAAATAACCCTCCAACCACTGTCAACCGTACCCTCATCCTTGAAGTACAACAAGTGGGTGATGCCTATGTCATCAATAACCAAACATTCAATGGAATGCATGGTCACACTGAGCCTCATCTCCTCCAACTCGCTTACAAGGATCCATCTGCCCTTACTAAAATGGCAAACGTGTACTCACTCACAGCTGGTGAAGTGGTTGATGTGGTCATTCAACTTGGTCCAAACTTTTGTTCAACTGCTCATCCATGGCACATGCATGGCCTTTTGTTTTGGGATATGGGTGGAGGTCCAGGCAAGTATGATCCACTCACCATGAACAGTACGCTTGGTACGAGAAGGAGTATCAAGCGTGATACAGTCTCACTTCGTGCATTCAATGACAATAACCAAGATATTACGCAAGGTTGTGGATGGCGTGTACTTCGTGTATTGGTGGATAATCCAGGTGTGTGGCATGTTCACTGTCATGTCCATGATCATATGATGAATGGTATGCAAGCTGTATTTGCAACTGCATTGGATAAATTGCCACAAATTCCTGAAGAAGCCAAGGGTTGGGTATTTGGAGAGAACAAGAAGGCTGCGTCCAGTGCTTTTGTGCTCACCACTACTGTCTGGTCAACTGTCCTCTTGACCTCCATCCTCTTTCTCCTTTTATAAAGGACATGGTTAACTATGCATACCATTGTTAGATTGTAGCCCCGTCCAAGTTGGTGTCACACCATGAGATGGGAATCCACTTGACACCTTTTCACCACTCTCTCCACTATAAACAGCTTCAAACGCAGTCTCCACTTCCTCCTCATCCTCCTCTTCTTCCTCCCCATCTTCCATCACTTTCCTCTTCTTCCCATCCTCCCTCCCATCCTCCTTCCCATGATCCTTTAGCATCTTTTGCCTCATTTTAACCACTTCAGTAACCTTGTGCAAACTTCCCACCTTTTCCAATTCCTCAATAGCCTTGTCAACCCCGACTTCACTCCCTCGTCTTTGAATCTCTTTAACAATTCTCATTCTTCTCTGATATGCTTGATAATGTTCTTTTCTCCATGCTGGACCATACTTGGCATCCAGTTCCTTAATACTTGGCTTACCATCAATACCTTTTTCATATTCTTGCCATAGGCGTTTTACTGTTCCAAGTTGGTAAAATGTTTGCATGAATGAATCGCTGGAACGTGGTGGACGACCTGGACCCCTTGATGGTGTTGTTGTGGACCCTGGGGAGAGTTCTAGTGGGGCTGGTGGAGGAGGAGGAGGAGGTTGATGGTCGGTCAAGTGGAGTTTGAAATGGGGTTCTGGTTCTTTCAAGGCCAGTAGGAATTCGTCGGGGTCAATTATGGTGATGGTATGAATACTGTGCTTGTATGTGATGGAGTGGAGTGGTCGATGAATCTAGTGGAATGAGTGGATATGATGTGAAGTGTGTGCTTTTGCAGTGAGAAACTGTTTGAATTCAACCAGGGTCATGTCGGGATTGATTTGTACGCGTCTAATGATGCCTTCGTATTCATACATGATAATCATGGTGGCAGATCAAGAGTTGAGAGGCAATGTAATCTTTTTTTTGTAATCTCAAGATGGTGATGGAAACGGTGTCTGACCATCAGAGCTTGCTCTTGACCAAGAGGTGTTGCTTGCCAGTCCACTGTTCGCCTGGTAACAATTTTACATAATCCACCACGTACCCAGGTTCAATACACACAAAATTCACATATCCATCAGTCTGCATATCACCCATTCCATCAGATTTGTCCTTGCCTGGATTCCACACCACAGTCTCCTTTAAATTCTCACTAGTCACTTGCACCTCTATGTCCCCCCCATTAATCAACTTTGCTTGAGTCGTATTCAAATAAATCCTGTCCACTTCCCCCTTGATACCAAGAACATCCTCAGTCTGACTCCCAGCCCTGGTCACCACCTTATCATAATAGCTAGCATCCTTCAATCCTTCCACTTGTACACTCCCAACATCATCAACCTTGAAATAATTATGAAAAAGAGCATGAAACTCAAATTCAGCATCCTTGCCAGTATTCTCCACACTCAAACCACACGTTAATCCACCAACTGATACAGTCACAGTCAGTACCAATTTAAACTCGTGGGTAAATCCACTCATCAACTCTGCAGGTACATCCTTGTCAGTACATTCAAAAGTTCCAATGACACTCGTCTCATTCTTTTCTTGTCCAACAAATTTCCACCAACATGATCTTGCAAATCCATGTTGAGCTAATGCAGAGAAGGGATGATCAGATTCTGCTTTACCAAATTGAGGAAATACAAGTGGGATTCCACCACGAATAGCCTTGGTTCCATCCATCTTTGAACTAGTGCTGAGAAAGAGTTGTTGGGCATCTCCATTTACCCAACTGATGACGGTTGCTCCAAATAAATGAACGGTTGCATGGTGCGATGCATCAAATTCCAAATTAATTTCCATATTTTCCAATTTAATTAAAAAAAATGTCATCAGCATTGGCCATTCTCGCGTATTGTACCTCATCAATCTCAATGACATTGGTCAACAAACACGTCATGTCATCATTCTCATACCATGAAGCTTTCCTCATGCTCACTTTTCAAGTAATCCTTTCTCCCATGACCACATATTAACCCTCTAGGCTGGGATTACAGTTATTCTTCTCAAATGTGCAAGTGGATTGAACCTCGTTACCCACAAACCTCTCATCCTACCCGACTTAATAGCCTGTACACACACACCCCCCATCTTCCCCCCTTTATCCCCTCCTAGGGCTCCCAGTCTCCCTCCTTCAAGCATCCATGTTGTACACTGGTTCCAAAGCCCTTCAATACCTCTCCGTACCTTTCTTTATCATCTTCAAAAACCTCACCATCGTTCTTGTTGCTTATGGTGAACGCATTTGGTTCAATGGACACATTACACCTCTCATGTGGGTCTCATTCTCACTCATATTTGCATCATCCCTAGTTGGTGGCTATGCTGACATTACATTTAATACAATTGGGTATACTTGGATGATACTCAACTGTTTTTCAGCAGCTGCATTCGTATTGAAAATGCGTGGATCTGTCAAGAGTATGAAATTCAAGGATTTGGATACACTCTACTACAACAATGTGCTCACTACACCACTCTTTATCGTATTGGGATTAGTGACTGAACATTGGAGTGAATTTGTCATGTATTACAGTATGGAGGAGCATGTGGTTGAAAAGAATAGTTTATTGTGGGCACTCTTGTTCAGTGGCGTCGTTGGCTTTTACATTAGCTTTGCAAGTGCTTGGTGTATCAGAGTGACGAGTTCAACAACTTATTCACTCACTGGTGCACTCAACAAAATTCCCATGGCAATATTAGGAATCCTCTTCTTTAATGATGTGGTAACTACAAAGGGAGTATTTGCTATTGTATTGGGATTGTTTTCAGGATTGGTTTATACGTATGCTAAACAAGTACAAAAGAGGGGATATGAAAAGGTTGAAATGTCGCCACTGCCTTTGAATAATGTTAAACAGATTTAATAGATTTGTTATTGTGGATAAACCAAGTTCGACATGCTGTCCATATCCATACCATTGCTAACCATTTGTACATGTTGAGAAGGCGTGTGAGGACTTGTGGGTGATGAGATGTGAAGTTGGTATGAGCATCTTGTAGCCATTGAAGGGTGGAATCATGCCATGATGACGTGTTGGATTTCACTTTGACGCGAATGGACAAAGGTCCCCTGCATTCAGGACAACTAACGTTACCTTTTGATGCGATCCACCAACTCAACAGGCATGAACTGTGAAGTGCATGAGTGTCTATAGTGTTGCAGTAGATGCCAAGTGGATGTGAGGATGGTTGAAGGCATATGGCGCACTGGAGTGTATCTAAAGGTGCTGACATGTCCCTACCAACCAAGTGAATGCGTTCTAATCGTTGTTTGGAGGCATGGATGACGTGGAGTTGAAGGAGTTCTGAAACAGTGAATGGAAGCAATATGAGGACCAGTGAACGTGAAATGGGACCCAATGCAATTGATTTTGAAGCAGTAGCATGCCTCAACCACCGTACCATTGTATAAGTGATCTAAAAGTGTGAGGAGCAAGGGGGAGGGGGTCATGGGTACGATAATGTAGGAAATGGACAGTTGACGATGATCCTTTCCTGACAGTAATTGTCCATATATGCGGGTTGATTTGTCCATGAACATTACTCTGATCCAACTATCGATTGCCCAAGTGACGCAAGTGGCCTGCAGGGCAGTAGATGGACGGGACATGCAAAAAAAAGTTTAATGACTTCTTGGGACGAATTTGAAAAACTTCATTGTGATCAACTAAAACACATTCCACAAGGATTGATCAAGAGATGCTTCATCAAGATCAATGTCAAGAGGCACGGTGTAGATGAAGGACTTTTTCAATGGACAGATGAGGGCGTTGTGTACACTGGACAGCCCATCAAGGCAGAATCGGACATTTTTATACTTGTGCACCCGTTTAGCTGTTTAGCAGAAGAATCAGCCTCCTACATGACTCAAACAGAGGTCAAGACGCGTCTATCCAACCTCCTTGCCCATGCAGACATTCCCCATACATTTGACACTCTTGATCAACAGTTGTGGTACGCGTTTCAATGTTATTCCATCCATCTTCAACAATCAGATGGACAAGCCAAGCAAGAATGGGTGTGGTACGTGACAGATGAACTGGGATGTGGTATGAGACGCGTCACCACTACTCCTAATTTCAAATCTATGGCGTTTTTCAATTTGATTCAAGGTGAATGCATCACTTTAATGTGGCCAATCAAGGACATTTCAACTGATGATGTTTGTACTATTGATGTATTACAGGGTGTGGAGGATAGGGATGAACGTGCACGCTTAGCATGTGCCTATTCACCAAAGGAACTCCCATGTCACTCTGCAACTTTTGAACATGCCTATAACCTCTTGTGCCAAAAGTATGCAACGCGTCCATCCATCCCACCAACAGTACCAAGAACAATTCAGTATGAATCCTCACCACTTTTGTACTACCTGGATCCATCCTATGACCATCCACTCGCACCAAGTGTCTCCCACCTCACCAACATGTCCCGTACCACCGACATGTCCAAAGCAACGCTCATTTGGACATTTACTCAGTCACACACATCACGCCAACCACATCAGTACTTTAACCATTTTATTGGAGAGAACAGAATCACAGTCAAAGATCTCCTCATGGACTCCATTTACACTACATTTGGACGCGATATCCAATGGATTCCAAGGACATTTAACCTCCAAACAGAATGTTCAGCATACATTCACACACATTCCACATCACCCATTTGGATCACCAAACCGTGGAACGGAACACGATCAGAAGGATGTATGGTCACCTCAAGCCTTGCCCAAACACTTAAACAAATGTCAACTGGACCAAAGATTGTTCAAGAGTATATCAAGGCACCTGCATTACTTGATGGTAGGAAATTTGATCTAAGGTTTCTTATTGGTGTGATTGGATTGAATCCACCTGTATTGGTACTTCACAAACAAGGCTATTATGCAAGGTTAGCAAGTGAAACTTACACCCTTGACCATTTACATGATTTTAACACGCATTTCACGGTGCTCAAGTACAAGGCCAAGGACAAGGCACAGGCATGGACATCTGATCAAGTGGCTAAAGGATTACCTGGGTTTAGTGAGATGTTACCACGGATATTGAGTGTGATTAGAAAGGTGTTTGTAGCTGCTGGATGTACAGGAATGCAACATGATGATTATGGAAGAGCGATTTATGGTGTTGATGTCATGCTGGGTGAGGATCTTGATCCATTTGTTATTGAAGTTTCTTATTGTCCTGATATGGAGTATATTACAAGTGTTGAAAAGGAGATTTTGGGAGATTATTGGGAGAGGATGGTATGTGGAACACAAGACCATTTATTCTATGAATTATAAACGGGTTTGTGGAATCCAAGTGTGTGAGAGTGGGAGGACACTATTGTCATGGAGTTTTTGGAGGCGTGTAGGTGGACGAGTGAGGAGGGGTTGAGGGTTAGTGGTTGGAGGCTGAAGAGAAGGAACAGAGTCCACTTGTTTTGTTTTGATGTTGAATCGTGGTGATGTCCATACTTGCCAATCTTGTGGACGCTCTTGCTTACCAAAAGGACGGAGTGCAGACATGAGGATACGGTAAGTGCCAGTGAGTGGAATAAAGGTCCTTTCCTTGTCAATGACTTGTCCATCCCACATGATATCAATGCTATCCACACCCTTTTCATGCCTATTGGTTCCAAGGTATTCTAATTGACCGCCTTTAAGGATACCAATGGTCTTGTTGGTGGAGGTGTCCAAGAGTGAAACCGTCAAGAGTTTGGTGGGATGAACAATAAAGAGTTGCATGTAAGGTACATCAAAGTTGGCAAGTGTGAAGGTGACATTGGAACCTTCCTTGATGGGTTGTTCAGTATTGGCATCCAGGAAGCGAGGAAACTTGTCATTGACTGCAAAAAGATCCTTTTTGCGATAGTCACCATACAAACCAGAATAAGGGACACGGAGTGAAGGTTGTTGCTTGACACCAGCCAATAATTCTGAATAAGAGAGTTGATGCTCAAATACAATGAATCCAGAATACATCCACATGTCCTTTTTGTTCAGTTTAGTAGGTTCACCAATAAACAGATTAACTTTGGTGGAAGATTGTGGAGAAAGGGTGATGTGTTTTGATCCCAATTCAACCTTGGCACTTGCTTCATTCAATTGAGGAACAGAAGCAAGTTCACCCGTTTGTTTATCCCATGCAAGTACACTGGCACATGGTTCATGTCTGATGGTGTAGGATATGTCATACTTGCCACCATTGACAAGGGTGAGAGGAGCAAGATGACCACGCACAACATCACTGGAACGCACGTTGATCTGAGCAGGTTCAACACTAACAGTATTCTTCAATGCATAGTGAAGGTTAATCAAGCCTGCACCTTGTTGCTGAACTGGTTGCAATTTAGTGGCAAGTTGTAAGGATGTTGTTGGTAATGCAGTGGATTGAAGTACATCACGATACTTGAATGGAGACAATCTTTTACCTTTGGCTTCCATGTACAGTGCGATGGATCCAGCAACATAAGGTGCAGCCATGGAAGTACCAGAGAGTGTCGTGTATCCACCCCTCTTGAGTGGATAAGTGCTGTAGATGAGACCACCAGGTGCAGCGAGGTTGGGTTTCATCTGTAATTCAGCACCAGGACCCCAATTACTGAAATCTGATACTTTTCCACCTGAAGGATTGTCAAAGATGCGCTTGCCAGGAGGAAAGGTCACCGTAATTGTCTGCTTTTCCTTGAGAATGGTAACCAATTTCTGTCCATCCACTTGAACTAATCCAGCAACAGGAATCTTGTTGGCCTCCTCATCATCAACAGCTGGGATGAGTGCACCTTGCTTGTTGTTGTAGATAAGGACACCAATGGCACCTGCAGCCATCACATTCTTGGCCTTGTCCACAAACGTACAATCACCCCTCGACACTAAAGCAACTTTACCTTCAAACACCTTGTCAGATGTCCATGGCTTGCATGCCCAATCATCCTTTGCTTCTGGATGCCATGCACTCACAATCTCTGCCTCTTCCTTGAACACAACCTTGGCATCACTGGGAGCATACTGAACCCACACATCATCCTGTAACTTGAACGCCGGTGATGCATATCGATAATTATCAATAGAAGCAACAGTAATCGCACCATTCGCAACAGCAGGCTCAATAGCTTGAAACATTCCACGATCACCTTCATTCCCAGCCGCAACAACAACAACCACACCCTTGGCAACAAGTGCATCAACCGCACGTGCATTTGGATGCTCAGGCCATGCCATAGGACCACCAAGTGACATATTGATAATATCCATGCCATCAGTGAAAGCACGTTCAAGTGCAGCAAGTATCACATCAGATTGCGTACTTCCACTACATCCAAACACACGATAAGATCCAAGTTGCGCATGTGGTGCTACTCCAGTCAACTCCTTGTCCATTGCAGCAATAATCCCAGCTACGTGGGTCCCATGACCTCCACCAACACCATCATTGCAGTCACGAGGATCATCATCGGGTTCAGGAATGGAAAAGATGGAACTTCCAAAATCATCACCCACGAAATCATAACCAAAAGCGACTTTACAGCCCTTACCAAAGCACCCACCAAGGGCAGGATGCATGTAATCAATTCCACTGTCAATTACGCCAATTTTAATGCCTTTGCCAGTGAGCCCCATGTCTTGAACTTGTTGCACACCAGTAATACCATGTGCGAACTTGAGTTTCATATCAGACACATCTTTTTCAATGACGCGTGGATGGGTGATGGTTGTCATTGGAAAGATCTTGTGTGTTGTTTTGAGTGTTGGAAGGAGTGTTTGGAATCGTGCAGTGTCGTTGGCATCCACTTGGAAGGAAACAGCATTGACTAATTGATTGAATCTAAATCGTTCTGTTACTTTGATCCCTTGAGCTTTGATCTCGGCAAGGAAGGCGGAGTATTCAGCATCACCTGATGATGAAAATGTTGCGAAAAAGGCTGATGGGTTAATCGTGACACCAGAAGGTGGGGATTGGATGGATGCTGCTGATGAAAGCGTAACAGCAGCACTGATGAGCATGAGGATCGTTAAAGGTTTCGTCATTGTAATCTAATTTGAGGGAAAAGAAGATTTTCTGAAACACGTCATTAGCCTCACACATCAGTTCATTACACTTTCAAGTGGTTTCACTTGCTTTCCTGCCACCCAAACACGCGTAATACACCGATCATCCCCAAGAAAGATAAACTTTTCCAATACTTGCATCCAGTCATCCACGCCATCAAACACATCAATAATACCAGGTGTTTCCACATCCACTAAAAGTGCATCAAACTCCTTTCCAACTTCAAAACTTCCAATCTTGTCTTGTAATCCCATGGCTCGTGCACCACCAAGCGTAGCCAAATACACCAATTCCCCAAGTGTCAAAAACTTGAACTCATCTTGTTCCATTTGCACCAACCTAGAAGCAATGGCAGCAGCACGAATCACTTGCAACATGCTCGTAGCATATCCTCCACCAATATCCGTGCCCAACCCAACCTTGATTCCCTCATTCAACATTTGTCTCACATTCAACACTCCACTCCTCAACCCAAAATTACTGGTAGGACAATGCGATACGCCCGTTCCACTCTTTTGAATCAATCCACGTTCATAATCACTCAAGTGAACACAATGTGCCATCACCGTTCTATCTGTCAATAAACCCGCATGTCTATACACATCCGTATACGTGCCACAACTGTCATCATGCTCTTGCGTCACTTGAGGAAACAAAGTCTCTGTCACCCACTTGACTTCATCCACATTCTCACTCAAATGACTCTGAACAGCAACTCCCTCACTCGCCGCAATCTTTCCCAATTCACACAAGGTTTCCATATGACAAGACGGTGCAAATCGTGGCGTAATACAGGGTTGTACCAATCCATCCTCATCCGTCTCCTTGATCCACTCAATCAATTCCCTCGTTCCATCAACTGCATCCTCACTGCTCTCACAATAATAATCAGGACTGTTCCAATCCATACATACTTTACCAACCCACCCACGTTGTCCAAATTCTCTCATTATAGAAACGAGGATTTTGGAAGCAGGGACATGTAATGTTGCAAAATAAGCTGCACAAGTCGTACCTTCACTCAATAGCCTCTTGACACACTTGGTATAAACGTGGTGAGCGTGGTTTGGGTCTGAGAAGCGTGATTCTTGTGGAAATGTGTACTTGTTGAGCCATTGAAGGAGTGGGACGTCTAATGCAGTACCTGTGTAGGAATATTGTGGGGCATGAAGGTGGGTGTCTATGAAGCCTGGTAGGATAAATTGCCAACGACTGAGGTGGATAATCTAGGAGGGAATGAGGGTGACAAGAATCATTATACGGAATTGGGATCAATAGTCAAACCAGTACAGATGCTGGCCACGTCATCAGGTCCAATATTATGGTGAATTGCAGAAATGGTGCTGCCGGTGAGGATGAGGAGTGTGTTGGGTACAATCTGAAGGTCGTTGAGACTCGTGCAGTGGATGATGGTGCCAAAGATTCCCTTCATTTCAAAACAAAATGTATTTTGTAGCATACAATCTCGTGTCGTTGCTACTTTGGACCAACATTTTGCTCATCTTTTTCCAATCATCTGATCAAGAATTACTCATTTGGTGGGTTAATGGTGCATTGTGGCTCGCAACCCTTGAAGTACAACATTCTCGCACTTTTGTTTACTTTTTTTGTAGATTATTCACGCTGCACTTGGTTGGGTACGTTCTGGTGTGGCCACAACTGCTCTACAAACTCTCCTACGTCTCTTTATCGTCCAATTTGTGTGTATTCACGTTCACACCGACGCAATCGTCACCACTCCTTATGTCCGTTGGATGGTTATGGCTTGGACCATTTCTGAAATAACGCGTTACAGCTACTTTTTCAGTATGGCAATGGGATGGACGCCTAAATTGCTGTTGTGGGCAAGGTACACCTTCTTTTATGTCCTCTATCCCATTGGTGCTGGCATGGAAGCCGTGGTACTTGCACTCTCCATGGAAGACATTGGCTGGATGTATGGACAAGCTGCTTACGTTGCATGTATCCCTGCAATTGCTCTCTACGTACCTGGATTGGCTTACATGTATCTCCATATGCACAAACAAAGACGCAAGCACATAAAGTAACAACTGTTTTTACTATTGCATCTTTCTCATTTCAATGGACTCGTCCTTTGGTTGATTGGCTTCATGCATCTTTTGTTGAATAAGTGCAATCACTTGATTTGCCAAGGAACGTACTACTTGTTCAGCAGGACCAGTGAGATTCAACATGTAAATAATGTAACCAACAAATCCAAAGAATATGGTAAACATGAGGTAGATGGGGGATGTTAGGACAGCCCAGAACTCATTCCATCCAAGGACAAAGAGGAGCACCATCATCCAGTAGGGGACACGTGCTTCAGTGGCCACAAGAGAACGCTTCGCTTCAAGGAACATGGCTTCAGCTTCCCTACGGAATCGAGTAAGGATTTCTTGTTGTTTGGAGGCACTAAAGACAGCAAGTGACTCTGAATAATCGTAGTCAGCATCCAATGAAAAGTATTCCTTGAAATCAAGTGCAGTGTCTGTAGATTCAATCTTGCTAAATAGTGGAATCAACTTGAGTGCCTCCTCATTGGCCTTTTGAAAAAAGGAATCCATATCATCCTCTGGCTTCCATACACGGGGGAGACCTGCTTCATCGTACCTGAATTTCTCATCCAATCGATTCTTGAGCTTGACCATCATGAGGTTATCGGAGGTTTCGTCTTCAATCTTCTTCATCAATGCTTCCCATGAATTACGACGCAATAATTGAATGCACTGCGTCAATTCTTCTTCTGCAACACTGTAACGCTTGGCACGTTCCTTGAGTTTATCCTCGGCATCTTGCACGGCTGCATGGAGGGCATCCAATACGATGGTCCACATTTCAGGGGTAGAAGCATTTAAATTGACAGCAACGACTTCATCTGTGCTCTTGCGTACATTCTTCTCAAGGCTAGTGACCATCTTTTTGACTTCATCAGCACGATGCTTGCCTGCAATCACTTGCAAATCATCTAACAATTCCAAACGATCATCTTCAAATGACCAAGTGGTGAGTGGAACGAGGATTTTGCTAGCGGCTTCAACAAAGGACTGTTCAGCAAATTCACGAGCTTCTACTTCCACTGCAATAAAGTCATAGGCACCCGTCTTCATCTTATCCGCAAGGGTCTTTGCGAATGTTTGAGTGGTCTTTTTAGAAATGTTCTTCAATTGACCAAGGTAAAGTCCGTGCAAAAAGGAATGCATCTTGTCCATCATTTCAGCACGCTTGGCCTTGTACACTTCTTGATGATAACGACTTGCTTGAGTGTCAAAAGAGGTGATGGCAGTATCCCTTGCCTGCGTCATGGTAGGACCAAGTTCATCCACAATGTTGCCAGATTCCACAGGCTTCCTAAAAGGAGCAACTTGTCTTTGAAATGCTTCAAAGGCTACCTTGGCAATCTCATCACAACGATATTGTGCCAACAACTGTTGCTGAGTTGGGAGATCGAGGTCCTTGTTGGACATGATTTGTTCCCAGCATCCATGAGCATAATGAGCAAACCCATCAGCAGGAATACGCTTGTGATATTGTACCTTGAACACATAATTCTCATGATCCCTATCTTGGAAGCGCTTTCTCAACTCGCTGATTTCATCATCAAATTTAGCTGGCATGAGAATCTTGTGAGGAAGAGCATAAAACATGAAATCGAAAAACTCATCAATGGTACAGTCTTCCAATCCAGAAGGCTTGCTCAATTCCGTCCAAATCTTGTTCAAATCAGTACGAAGCGTCTTTTCATGACTTGCAAGTGGCGTATTACCAATGAAATCACGGATTACAAAGAACAAGAGCGTTTTGCCTTTACCCTTTTGAGAAAAGAGTTGGAGGTTCACTTCAAACACCGTCTTGAGCAATCCCATGTTGGCACCATTGTACAAACCAACCATGTGTTCCCAGAGGTTGATGATGAGGACTTCAGAAGTGGCCATGGAAAAGAGTGCGGATTTACGTTCAAAGTCTTGATTTTCACCGCGTTCACGACCATCGGTACCTTCCACGTCCATGATGAGTACATTCATGTCGGTGGCCTTTTGGATCCAAATACCACGTGTGGTTTGTTGACGAGAGTTCTCTGCCATGGTGGAAAAGCTGGTTTGGAAAAGGTTGTTGAGGAGGGTACTCTTGCCTGTGGATTGAGAACCAAATACGGCGACTAGATTGTAATCAAAACCCTTTTCTACGAGATTCCATCTGTTTTGCATATAATCACCAACGTCATCACTAGATTGGATCAGTGGAATGAGGGATGGAGATGATGATGCCAGAAATTCTGATCAGCATCGACGATTTGGAGCTGAGCGTTGGTGTCTGACATGAAGAAGTTGGAGATGAGTTAAAAAGAGTGGGGGAAGTGGGAGAGACACGCGAGTCGCAGACGTAAGAAATTCGATGGAAGCAGGAGAGAGAGAGAAGCGAAAGTAACTGTGTCTGAGGCGCATGTCTCCTTTCCACAAGTGCTCTCTTGCATGTTGGCCATACACTCAATCACTAGTTCAAAGGTTCACTGGTGGAGTACCCTCGCCACTGCACCAACCACATGACTTGTCGATGTATATTAAAAAGCGTCTTTTCTGGTACGGTACCTTTCACCCATACTGTTTTTTTTCTCTCTCTCTCTCATCATACACTCAGCTAATTCCCTCTACATAATCTTTTGAACTAATTGCTCACTCTCTCTCCTTATCCAATCTATTACAGAATGAAGCTGCCAACTCTTGCCACTGTTGCCGTAGTCCTCTTGGTCGCAGCACCACCCACAACAAATGCTCTCTTCAGAACATGCATGAATTACTGGGGTGACATTAGATACTGCTGTAGCGTTGAATGGGATGCTCCATATTCTACCTGCTATTTTTACTTGAGCGGATACTGGGGTAGCAACATTTCCTCAGCCAAGATTGCCTTATAAGTGGTGTGTCTCATGCCCACCCTATTCTGTAGTAATAGTTTACCAAGACAGTGAGAAAGTTCACCTTATAAACCATGCTCACCATGCTGCTAATGTGGTCAGTGGTCATGTCAGACTTTAGTACATTTGTCTCCAGTACGCCCCACTTTGTAATCTTTTTTTTGCAAAATAATCTCATCAGCCGTTTTATAATCCTCTCCAACTAATCATCTCACTATACAGAATGCAATTCTCAACTCTCGCCGTCCTTGCCACCGTTCTATTGGCCATTGCACCTCAATCTGCTCAAGCAGGATACGCCAGTTGCATGAACTATTATGGTGATCTTGGATACTGCTGTTCTTATGGCGATGCACCTTACAGTGCTTGTTATAGTTCCTGGTATGGGTATGGATCTGGGTACTGGGGTTCCAGTGTGAGTGGACCAAGGATTTAAACAGGGATACTTTGATGCGCGTCCAACGTAACTCCCCCCCTTCCTACTACTTGCTTATAAACCATTCCTATACTGCTCCCTGCTTTGATGGTCGGGCCCGCATCAGACGCCAGTACATTGCTTATATTTGTCTCCTGCCCGCCCCAGCTCCAAAAAATTTTTATTACATTTTACATCATCAACCGTTTTTATAATCCCCTCCATCTAATCACTCCTCTATACAGAATGCAATTGCCTACTCTTGCCGTCGTTGCCACTGTCCTCTTGGCCGCTGCACCTGCTCAAGCACAATATTATCAAACATATTCCCAGTGTATGCAATATAACTATGAAGAATATTGCTGTTGGGTAGCTTATGGTGCACCCAGCTATCCATGCTGGTATTACTGGAATGGCTACTGGGGATCCGGCTACACTGGTACCCCAAAGATTGGTTAAACACGGATACTTTGACGCGTTCACACCTTTCAGATTAAGAAAGTTTCTTATAAACTTTTGCATTTTTACCTTCTGCACACAGCAAAAGCGGATAAAGTCCAGTTCAGACTTTGGTGCATTGTCTAATATGTGTTCACAGCCACCTGTTCGCCCCACAAAATTTTTTACTTTACATAATCTCGTTTACAGCCCTTTTATAATCCTGTTCATCTAATCTCTATACAATATGAAATTGATCACGCTTGCCACCATTGCCACTGTCCTTTTGACCGCTGCACCTGCTCAAGCACAGTATTATCAAACATATTCCCAGTGTATGCAATATAACTATGAAGAATATTGCTGTTGGGTAGCTTATGGTGCACCCAACTATCCATGCTGGTATTACTGGAATGGATGGTGGGGTTCTGGTTTGGACCAGCCTCCAAAGATTGGTTAAACGCGTATGTGGATTCAGAACATTAGGGTTTCTCATAAAACCGTGCATTTTACCACTCATACTTCCACTGTGGTGGATACAGCACACATCAGACACCAGTACATGCGCTAAAATGAGTTATCCCTACCGCCCCACAAAAAAATTTTACTCCTCTTCACATAATCTGTTACAACTCAATTTATAATCTCGCTCATCTAATCCACTATACAGAATGAAATTCCCTACTCTCGCACTCGTCGCCACCGTTCTCTTGGCCGCCGCCCCAGCACAAGCAATTATTTTGAGCTACAGGGGTTGTTTGCAATATTATAGTCAAGAAACTTGTTGTTGGATCACCCTTGACGCACCTTACAATTCTTGCTATGGTTACTGGTATGGATGGTGGGGTTCAAACTTGTCCACCAGTGAGCCAAGAATTGGTTGAACAAGGACGTGTGCTTGGGCTAAAGCCTTGCAGATAAAATTTCTATTCTCACGGTCTGTATGATTTCTGAGCAGATTACAAAAGTTACAGCTCATCAAGAACCCATTTATGAGGCCGCCTACTCACCTGACGGACTAAAATTGGCTACTGCTTCAAAGGATAAGTCAGTGGTGATTTGGGATACAAGCAGTTGGGCAAGGCAAACACGTGTCACCTTTCCTGATAAATGTTGGAGTGTATCTTGGCATCCAAGCAAGGACCATATGCTCGTAGGTGGTGACGGAGGTGCCTTTGTATTTGATCATGTCAAGAGTGAGGTGTTGATCAAGGTGGACAAGAAGGCATTCACAGCCAAATGGTTACCAGGTGATAATGGATTCATCTTTGGTGGTAATGAAGGTACCGTGTACTTGCATGACAAGAATGGTGGCATGGTCAGTAGTTACCACATTGACGATAGCTACATTTACATTACTGGGATTGTAGTGATTGATTCAACACACTTTGTGGCAGTGACATCAGGTGAAAAAGACAAGGCTTATATCATTGTCGGACTTGTGCTTGAAGGTGGTGGCAAGTTGGTCAAGGAATGGCAGGGTGAAGGTCTTGGTTTCTGGCCTGGTTGTTCCCCACTCTATCAAGACAAGTACATTTATGTTGCTGCTAATCAGGCACTTGTGGTTGAAAAGTGGAATGTGCAAACTCGCAAGTTGGAAACCAAGTTTTGGAGGAGTGCTGAGCATCAAGGATGGTGCAAAACCGCTCGATTTGGTGTGGATGATGCCTATTTGATGACTGGTGACCATATCAACAAAACTATTTGGAAAGAGATAAATGGCAAATTGATCAAACGTGATTTGGAAGGACAGAGCAAGTTTGTGGGTGGAATCGCTGTATCGCCCATTGATCCCTTTGAAGTGGTAACTTACAGTGAGGATGGCACCTTTATCGTCTACAAAATGCAACCAAGTATGGCCGAATTGCAACAATCCATCCAGCAACTCACTGCAGCTGTCAAGGAACTCGCCTTGAAGAAATAAAGGTTAGTGTACACAAAGACAGGTTCATTATTAATGGGAATGATCGATACTAATGAGCAAAGGAAACAGCATGCCCAACACCACAGTAATCACTTGCCATCGTGCCAATCTCTTTCCTGCTCCAAGTTCCTGTAATCCATGTACTGCGGCCACATACAGAAACGTACCTGCACTAAACAACAACATGACACCTGTACTCGATTTCACCCATGTGGATTCACCATCCCTTCCACTCGTCATCCACAGCACCATATAAGTGAAAAGTGATGCTACAGGTGATGCAAGTGCAAATAACATCAAATGTCTCTGTACAGCCAACCTCGTCCTTCCCTCCCTTAACAAATGCGTCACTAATCCAAATGCAGCTGGTGCCTTGTGTAAAAATATTGCAATAAACAAGACCAATTCCAAATTGGGTTGATGGGTAGCAAATGCAGCTCCTAATGCCATACCATCAGCCATTGCATGCAGAATCAATCCAATAGACGCTGTAGATCTGTGCTTTAAAGAGGCAGGAAGTGTCGTATGCAGGTCTGTAATGGAAATGTGTAACGCGTGAGCATGAGGTGCCATATGATCAATTAGGAACATGAGAGCAAACCCTAATGCAAGTGAAAGTCCAATTGTACCATGACGTCCATCCGATCCATGGGGTTCATTATGCGGTACAGGCTGAGGTAGAGCTGATCTACCCATCAATGTCACCTTGTTGATGTTCCTGGCTTCAGCTTGAGGAATATCGCGTAGTAGTGGTGCTCCAGGGAATGCAGTGGTGGTGGTGACGAGGGATGCACCTCCGAATCGCTGTGAAATATTACCATCTGTGTTGTAGACTGTTGCTACACCCTCTGGGATAATAATGATGAGAGCCGAACCAATCAATAAACCTGCACCAAGGGCTGAAAGGAATTTTAATCTGGATTCGTGTAATGTGATGGAAAGGGGAATGTTTCCCGCGAGGTATGAGCCTATGAACATGGAGATGCATAGTACGATTAGCCAAAAGAAAGGATCCATGTGATGAAATTGTAGAAAAGATTTCAGTGACTGCGATGGATATGGTGGAGCGAGCAATGGTGGATGAAATGGGTGTCAGGAGGAAGAGGGGAACGCATATAGTGGTCAAAGGACACGTTCGAGGGCAAAGCGCAAGTGCCTTGGAGGTAAGGTGGAAGTGAGGTGGAGTCACTTGGACGGTGGTACACACCTTTTGATCCAGTCAGTAATTCTTGATTGCAATGGAAGAATCTGGTCAGTTGGATGTTCGAGTGGCACCTTCATTAAAACAACGCGTCATGGTTCCCTTTACCAAAGACGAAACTGTGGATATGCTGCATAAACGGGTGAGGATACTGCTGCAACTTGATAGTGCAAAGCGGACTTTTCTCACTGTTGAAGGGCAGCAAGTGGATGAGAACAGGCAAGTGGGCTATTATCAAGAGGTGTTTGGCAACATTTGGATAGTACGGTTTAGTTCAGGCGGACAGCTATTCGTCAAGACCTTGTCTGGTAAAACATTCGCCATTCAAGTGCAGTTCTCCAATACTGTTCGTACTGTAAAGGAAATCGTTGGTGATCGAGAAGGTATCAATCCTGACTTTATCCGTTTAGTTCATGCTGGTAAGTTACTTGAAAACGAACATTACATGAGTGATTATGATATTCAAAAGGAGGTGACTATTCACATGGTTTTGTGTTTACGTGGTGGTGTTGCTGCACCTGGTTTGAGCATGGAGTTTGCTGATGTATCAAACGGGGGAACAAGCAAGGTAACCTTTTCGAATGAAGCACCTCCTGGCCGTACAGTCGATACTGGCATCAACATTGAACTCAAATGTCCATGTTCATCCTACCAAGTCATTGCATGCTATGGAATGGGATTGTTTGATATAAAGTGGGATGCGCACACACTAAAGTGTCCCAATTGTGATGGGAGTGATGTCAAGTTGGAGACTGTGGGTTTTGTAAAGTGTCGCTACCAAATCAGAGGGATCAAGGCAAGTAACTTGGAGCCGTACATCTCTCTGTGGACAGATGTCACTGAAGATGATCAGTATCAGCTATTTGATACCGAAAAGACTGGCAAGATCAACTGGGCTCGTCTATTGATCACTGCTCGTCCTCTCAATGCCCTCGACAGATGTGTTCTTTGCATGATGCTCATTGCGCCTGGTACCAAAAGCGACCTCGACTGTCCTCATACACTTCACAGCAGTTGTTTGGCTGAGAATTATCACAACCACTGCCCAGTTTGCGAATAAACTGTCCACACTTGTTGCAAGTATGGCGTAATCTTTTTCTTTCATCATTTCCCACTCACCAGCTCTGATCGCACATGGACGACAGACTATCCTCCGAGTCACCTAACCCAGCATCCAAATACGCAGTCGTGTATTACGTGGCATATGGTCTGATTAGCACCATAATCCTCCTCTTTTTGGGATTGTTTATTTACCATCGCAAAGCATCCCCACTCAAACACCGTTCCACTCCCCTCACCATCATCTCATCTGTTGCCTCCATCCTCTTATGTGGTGGATACCTCATCCGCGAAGCCAATTACACCACCATATCCTGTATGCAACTCTACTATCTCATCTACCTCTGTTGTCCACTTATCCTCCTCTCCCTCTTTACCAGATTTGTCAAATTAGCCTTCTTGCACAGATCCAGTGAAGCTGCATTGATTGAAGCTTCCATCCATGCCAAGCAAGACTCACTTGACACACTTGCAGAATCATTGGACAAGTCTGCATCTACCCCATCACGCGCTTCACGAGCATCGTTAGTTCCCAGCATATTCAGTGCACCTTTAAATCAGTCAATTCAATCTAATAACCCCATACTCTTGTCACAGAATCGTCGATTGTTGAGTAGCAAATACCTCACCACTTTTGTCCTCGTATGCACCATGCTCATGCTGATCCTTGCCTTTATCATTGCAACCATGAGACCAGTCACTTTTCACCCTGACAGAGTGGCCATGGGTAAATGTGATCAAAATTGGAGAATTTTGCCTGTCGTCACTTTCACCATGCTCCTCATCTATGGCCTTTTACCCTGGATGATTTACCTTGTACGTGACATTGATGACGCCTATGGCATCAGACAAGAGCTTATCCTCTCTGCATTCGCATGGGGACTCTCCTTTTCATGGGTGCTTACTTGTCAATATTGGCTCAAAGGCCACTCGCTCTTTGCAAGTCCTTCTCTGTGGATGGTCTTTTCAGTTATCATTTCCCAATTTGTTAGCATGATCCTCCCCGTCTCTCGTGTCATCCAATCCAAGCATATGCCCACCACTCACCATCAAGTCAAATCTCGCCCTGTATTTGACCACATGCTACAAGATCCTCTCCTCTTTGAAGAATTCAAGCGATTTGCAGTCCAAGATTTCAGTGTAGAGAATGCTCTGTTTTACGAACAAGTCACCAAACTCGCCAAACATCCTCCACAAACACCTGCGTTGTGGAAATCTCATCAAATGTCCATTTACAATCTTTACTTTTGTCAGGATGCTCCCTTGCAACTCAACTTGCTAGCCAAGACAGCCAAGGACGTTCACACTCAAGTCACTCATGATGCGCATTTTGGACCAGATCTGTACACCACAGCCACACAAGAAGTCCTTCAACTCATGTACACGGACACATTTCAACGCTTCATCTCAACCAGAAACAGTGAACAAATCTCCTATCTCCTACACAATACAGTCTAAACAGATTGTGTATTGCAACGTTCATATCTTGCATATCGTTGAAACGTGTCTTGATACATGAGCACCCACACTTCCCTCTTTGCCCTCTCAAATAAATCAGGACCAAATTCCCGTCTCTTGACCCTTGCAAGTATCTCATGCAAACATCCATCCGACAAATTCACCTGTAATGTCGCCCCAGGTACCAAAAAGTACTCTACAACTTGCCTTTGTTCCACTTCCAATACCCTCTTACTCGTAATCTTTCTCCTTTCAATCTTGACACATCGATCGTAAAACAGTGCATTCTCAACACTGAAATCCTTGACTGCAAACTTTTTAAACTCATTGAACCGATACGCATCATTCAAAATGGAATCAAAACAAACATGAGGCTCAGGTGCCGTCCTCCACTTTTTCCAATACTGAATGACAGGCCATACCACTCCAATCACATGAGAACATGCAAATGCACCTACTACAATGAGCGCAGGTGATCCAAACCACACTTCAGCTTCATCCTGCAAAATAAAAGTAAATAGTGTGTGGACAAGGAGTGCAATGGACCACAAACTACTCGTCAGTATCAATTCAAGTTGAATTCCATAACCATCGTTCACTCCCTTCAATGTAAACATGAGCAATGGACACAATACCACTACAAACATTCCCAACATGGCATACAGTGGCACATAATCCATCCAAACACGCGTACAATCCACATAATATAGAAATGAGGTTGGAGGTAGGGAGAATACAGGTGATACCATTTGAATGTAGACCAAGAAGGGCAAGTACACTACTGACATGACCAAAAAGAGCACAATGAGCAGTGATGGTGAACTGAGCGAATATCGATGTTTGAGGTAGAATAATTTAGCCGCATGAATGTGTGACGGCACTGACGATCCCAACACTTTGGCCTGCTTGTTGCAAGTGTCTTGTTGGATTTGTGCAGACATGTAGGCTGCTTCGTTCACACGATAAAGAAAGGCGAGTTTAACTGATCGTCCCAAGAGTGTAAATGTAAATACAGGCAACAAGAGACATGATGTCCAGTAGAGAGTGATGCAGGGAATGAGTGTGGTGAATGGTTCACGAAGCAAGTAGATTGTGGAGAGGATCGCGTTGGATAGGACGGCAATCAGTGTGAGTGGGATGGATCTATGGTGAATTGCTGGAACATGACGCAACATGATGAATGGGATGGTGGACACGATGAGTGTGATGAGGTAGATTGTGAGGATGGTGATAAACAGAGGGCGTTTGAAGGCTAATTCATCAAGAGTGGGGAAATGGTGGGCATGCATATGGTCATGAAAAATCTTTAATCTTGAAATGAATGCACGAGAATTACTGCAACAAGCTACAAATGAGTATGTAAGCCTTACCAACAGTGAAGAGGCTACTTCCAGCAATGACTTTCAGGGGAAATTGTCGGATACGTTGGGACGATTAGACACGTGTTCAGCATTAGCACACTCCCTCAACATGTTTAGTGTGAATGAAACACGTCATGATCTAACTACTGAAACCATGAAATTCATGTTGGTTGATGCTTATCGTGGTACATTGACACAATTGATGAGGCATAATGACCGTCAAATCGTCATCAAAGTTGCACAGACGCTCTTGGATGCCTTTTTGGATGTGGCTCAAGATTATGCATTCCTCACTAAACAGGATAAGGAAAGGTGGCAAAGGATCAAGGATAAAGTGACAAGTGTGCCAACGCGTGATGACAAGATTGCACAGTATAAGCGTAAACAAGAATTGCAAGCCAAGATTGAAGGGTTAAAGCAAAACAAGGCAGACCAGGAGGATGATGATGATGATGGTGTTGACCGCGACTACATTACTACAGTGATTGAATTGCACGTACAACAAGCATTGACTGATTTGGATATGCTACAATCTGAAATGCAACTCCTCACTACATTTCAACAACAAAAGGAACAGATTGACCAAGATGCAGTGGTCACTCCACCATCCATTAAAAAGGATGGTCCACTCCTTTCCAAACAAGGTAGACTGCTCCGTCCATTCGTGATTACAAGCAAACGTGCTCAATTACAATCTCAAGTATTCCAACCATCCTGGAGACTTCCTACAATGTCAGTAGAAGAATACCTTGAATTGGAGCGTGAACGTGGTAATATTATTTCAGGTGGTGGTGTTGAACCTGAAAAGCATCAAGTGGATTTGGATGATGAGGAAGCTGTTGATGCACAAACGTACAAGGATAGAGCATGGGATGAATTCAAGGATAATAATCCAAAGGGTAGTGGAAACCGCATGAATAAAGGCTAATGTCAGTGGTCAGTGGTGGATATGCGACACAGGCATCGGATAATTCCCAAATCAAATAAGCAGCATGGGATGCATTTTGTGACTGTTATTTGGAAACAAGGAAATCTGTAAAGGCCGCCACTCTCGCTCCCTCGCTCCCTCGCTCCCTTTTTCTCCTTGTTTTCACTTTTTACCATCTACTTTCTTTACCATCTACTTTCAACTCTTTATTCTCACTTACCACCCTACATAGCATGGCTTCACATCCACCCACGACTCCACCTGCTGCTTCAGGTTGCGGATCACTTCGAATTCGCCTCAATCACCGCAAAGGTCATATTTACCACCCTGGCACTACCGTCTCAGGTCGCATATCCCTCCACCTCACCCGTACAATCTCAACTGCAAAAGAACTCTGTGTCATCATTCAAGGAACAGTGGTTAACCCAACGCAAAAGAGTATCGGAGTTACTGGAGAACCCTTTTTTGAATTACGTCAAACATTATGGCAGTGCCAGTCTTCCCTTATGGTCCAAGATCATACTCCACGTACCTCCAGTGTCATGGGAGTGATGAGAAGGTCCTTTGATGTCCTTACGCGTTCCAACAGTACCTCTTCACGTCATGAAAAGCGTACCGAGATGGATGGATTGACCGAGTACCTCTTTGCAGGCCAACATGTCTTTGATTTCAACATTTACATTCCATTGATTCCACTTCCAACTTCATTTGAAAGTGGTAAACATTCAGTTCGTTATACACTTGCTGCTTACTTGGTCCATCATCGTCGTCAAGCTACAACAACAGCAGTGACCAAAGTCATTCGTATTAGTGATTTGGTGGATTCTGATGCTCCTGATCTTGACCAACCCGTCCAAGTAGTCAAAAAGTTTAGATTGAATAAGCATTTGCAACGTGCCTTGTCCAGTTCTGCACCAACTGTCCGTACGATGCTTACTGTTCCTGAATCGAGTGGTGGTTCAAGCTCTGATTATGCAAGTGATTCAAGTTGCCCTGAGCCACGACACATCAAGAAATCCGTTCCGCGTACACTCATCAACAGTCTACGTTCACTTAAACATGATGCATGGTTTGCAAAGGGTGTGATGGGATTATTGGAAATCCAATTGGAGCGTTCTGGATACTGTCAGGGTGATACGCTTAAATTACTCGTGCGCCTTGGTGCTTTGAATCATGGGCATGAGCTCATTGACCATGCAAGTGTTCGTGTTGGTGTACGCGCACTTTTAAAGTGTAAAGTGATGCATCCTGGTGAAATGGAGACGACTACCCAAATGGATGGATTCCAAAAGAGAACGGCTGTTGTGCAGCATGAAAGTACGATTGAGGTGAAGCAAAGTGAACATGTGGTGGTGCAGATGCAGTTGCCTGAAGCCATGAGACCTACTGATACGAGTAACAGTGTGTTGCAGACCAGTTACAAGTTGCACTTGAGTGTTCAGATCAAGGATGGCAAGAATGGACTGATCAAGAGTTTGTTTCCATTGCTGTACAAGTCTGCTGCAGAGTTCAAGGTGCCTGTGATAATTGGGACATTTGCTAGTTGTAGGACTAGTTTGGATGGTGCACCAAGGTATGTTGGGTTGGGTGGAGATGGATTGCCCATGTACGCCCATCATGACTGACTGACTGGGGCTGGTCTGGGGGGAGTTTGAGTGAGTGGTTGGCGGGATTATCAAGTGCTTAGTTATACACACACACACACAAGTATTCATCCAAAGTGGTGCTGTGACGCGTCATGTGCCCCCCAGAACGCGTTTTTTATCCATATCCCACTCAGAGGACGACTGCATCCACCACTACACTGACTCATGACTGCATCCATTGCTCACGTTTCACAATCCACAGAGATCTACAGAGATCCACAAATATGACGAAATTTTTTCAACCAATTTTTTTCATCAGCCAGAATTGCTTCAATCATGTCCAACAACGGTGACACTTTTCTCTTTACTTCAGAATCCGTCGGTGAAGGTCATCCAGGTACACCAATCCACCTCAATCAATAACACGCGTCATTAGATAAAATCTGTGATCAAGTCTCTGATGCCATCTTGGATGCCTGCTTGGAACAAGATCCCCTTTCCAAAGTAGCCTGCGAAACCGCTACAAAGACTGGCATGATCATGGTCCTCGGTGAAATCACCACTCAAGGCACCCTTGATTACCAAAGAATCATTCGTGATGTCATCAAGGGTATTGGGTACGATGACTCTGAAAAGGGATTCGACTACAAGACCTGTAACGTCCTCGTTGCCATTGAACAACAATCTCCTGAAATTGCTCAAGGTCTCGTACAACGTTCTGATGCCCTTGAAGACATTGGTGCAGGTGACCAAGGCATCATGTTTGGCTATGCCACTGATGAAACTGAGGAATTGATGCCATTGACCATTGTATTGGCTCACAAGTTGAACATGAAAATGTCAGAGTTGCGTAGAAATGGCACGCTTCCATGGTTACGTCCTGATTGTAAGACTCAAGTTACTGTTGAGTATCGCAATGAGAATGGCGCCATGATTCCATTGCGCGTGCACACTATTGTGATTTCAACTCAGCACGCACCTTCCATCTCTAATGAAGATTTGAGAGCTGCTCTCAAGACCCACATTGCTGATTCAGTTATTCCTAGCAAGTATTTGGATGACAAGACTGTTTATCATTTGCAACCATCTGGTCGTTTTGTTATTGGTGGACCTCAAGGTGATGCTGGTCTTACTGGCAGGAAGATCATTGTGGATACTTATGGTGGTTGGGGTGCTCATGGTGGTGGTGCTTTCAGTGGTAAGGATTGGTCCAAGGTGGATCGTAGTGCTGCATACACTGGTAGATGGATTGCAAAGAGTCTTGTGGCTGCAGGTTTGTGCAAGAGATGTTTGGTGCAATTGTCCTATGCCATTGGTGTGGCTGAGCCCTTGTCTGTGTTTGTAGACACTTATGGAACGAGTACCAAGAGCAATGCCGAGTTGTTGAACATTGTGAAGGCCAACTTTGATTTGAGACCTGGTGTTATTGTGAAGGATTTGGGATTGATGACACCCATGTACAAGAAGACTGCTTGCTATGGTCATTTTGGAAGAAGTGAATTCCCATGGGAGCAGCCAAGACAACTCAAGTTTTAAGAGAGAGAGAGAGAGAGATTTAGGGGGAAAATAGAAATGCGCGTTTTACGCGTTTATATTACAATGGTTATGACTACTAGAGGGAGGAGGAGGTTAGATATGAGGATAGGGAAAAGGAAAGACGCGTTTCAGAGAATAGACATTCGACACGATCTACATTGTACATTTTGTAGTATACGTCCGCCCGTCTACATTCTTCATCATGAACACGCAGAGGTATGAGAGAGGTGAAGGAGGAGAATTACCAAAAAAGTGGAGAAAATGCAATGAAAAAGTGAAATGTAGTGGTGAAAAAAAGTAAAAGAGAAAATTTTTTTTTGGGGTGAGAACAGGCAAACTGTCAACACAATCAGCCTTTTCGTTGAGAGAGACTAAACCACCGTAAAGACGCGTTGAAGCCCCCCATGAGCAAGCTCGCAATACCCTCGTGATCATCCTGAACAATTCTACCTCATTCAATCCCATCTCCACAGGGATGAGTTCAATCCACATCAAATTCACCACACTTGTCCACATCCTCCTTGACTACTCCCCCACCAAATCCCACTCAATTCTATTGATATGCTGAGATTATTTTACAAAAATCCTTCTCGACCAGTAACTTTTCGAGACGGTTGTGACGTGTTTTTTCACTTGCATAAATACTCGTCACTCCCCACCACGCGCCAGCAATCTCGTCCTCATACACAATAACAACAATGTCTCTGGTCACTCAACTCTCTACCCTTAACCTCAATCCTTCCCCACAGCCTTCCCAATCATCCAAGAGACGTCGTCGTCGTCGTTCCCACCGTTCCAAATCAATCTCATCCTCCCCACCCTCTTCTGCAAGCTCTGACATTTCCGAGACGCGTCCACTCGCAGACTGGCAAAAGGCAAAGCTCCTCGAATCCTCTGAAACCATTCTCCAACCAAACCCACGTCGCTTCGTCCTCTTCCCCATCAGACATCACCAAGTATGGCAAATGTACAAGAAGGCAGAAGCATCCTTTTGGACAGCTGAAGAAGTCGACCTTTCCAAAGATTTGAATGACTGGAACAATCGTCTAACGAATGATGAACGCCACTTTATCTCCTATGTCCTTGCCTTTTTTGCTGCATCAGATGGTATCGTCAATGAAAACCTCGTTGAACGATTCTCTAATGAAGTCCAAATCCCTGAAGCAAGGTGTTTTTATGGCTTCCAAATCATGATTGAAAACATTCATAGCGAAATGTACTCATTATTGATTGATACCTACATCAAAGATCCAGTTCAACGTGATTTCCTATTCAATTCCATGGAAAACATTGATTGTATTCGCAAAAAGGCTGATTGGGCACTCCGTTGGATCTCGGATGATCGTTCAACCTTTGCTGAACGTTTGATTGCATTTGCTGCAGTTGAAGGTATTTTCTTTTCAGGGTCATTTGCATCCATCTTTTGGCTCAAGAAGCGTGGTCTCATGCCTGGACTGACGTTCAGTAACGAGTTGATTTCAAGAGACGAAGGCCTACATTGTGATTTTGCATGTCTGTTGTTTAGTATGTTGCAGAACAAGCCATCGGATGATCGTGTGCTGATGATTATTGAACAAGCAGTGGAGATTGAGATTGAGTTTTTGACGAATGCATTGCCCGTGCGTTTGATTGGTATGAATGCGGACTTGATGGGAGTTTATATTCAGTTTGTTGCTGATAGGTTGTTGGTTGCACTTGGATTGGAGAAGCGTTGGAATGTGGAGAATCCATTTGATTTCATGGATTTGATTTCGTTGCAAGGTAAGACCAACTTTTTTGAGAAGCGTGTGAGTGATTATCAAAAGAATGGTGTGATGGCTATGGGTAAGGCTACGGACAGTGAGCAAAGGAGTGCAGAGGCTGCCTTTACGTTGGATGCTGATTTTTAAATGTATTTATATAAAATATGAGTGTAAATTGCTAGTGTTGAATGCTGTTTAAACAATCTTTTTACGTTTGGTTGGGTACTCCAGGTCAATGGGTTCTGAAGCAGTGATGCGTTGCTTGGTCCTGTCCATTTGATTGTAAATATCCATCATTTGTGCCCTTATTACAGTTGCTCTTTCATTCCATTCTGGCATGCTGATTACATTTGTCTTGTAAAGGGAATGAGCGAGTTCCAACTGTTTGTTCAGGCAATCCAACTGAGAATTGAGGATATCCAAATGCAGTTTAACCTTGTTCAATGTTAAGTTTTGTTTGAATGCCTTGAGTGCCGCATCTCCAACCATCAAGAGTTCCGACAAGTCCACAACACCGTGCTGTTGAGGCAGTCCGTCTTCTGATGGTTCTACGATCTCCATGGAAGAATCTCTCACATTATCCAGTACAATCGTGAAATCACCCACATGGCTTTCTTGTTTAAGGAGAGAATGTTTGGTATAAAAGCATGGATGAACTTCCCTTCCAATTGGACCAAACTCAAGAAAAGCAAGCCATTCCACTGGAAACCATGAAGACGGCATCTCTGGCCACACTTTTGTACCATGATCACGGTTCAAGTTGGAATCCATAGTCATTTCAATCATCACATCCCCACCATCCTCTTCTTCATCCTTCTTATCACCACCACTACCACCACCAGTAGTCAACTTGCGTTCTTTTCTCTCCTCCTTTTCCTTGCATAGCTGTATCCACATTTCCAATCGGAGTTCATGCAACGTTTCCTTGAGTGACTTGCCCAATGCCGCGTTTGTTGCCTGTAGCCTCGTAAAGGCAGGAATGAGCAATGTACTAATGTGCTTGACGGTCCTTCCTCTCTTTTCATTCCAAATAGACCGCCCAGACATGGGTCCTTCGTCCTTACCACTTCGCGCCACACCCTTGGCCTTTGCGAATGTAGCGTATCCAAGTGCACGCGTGCCCTCCTCAATATTCCTACCTGTCCATTGTGGTGGCAAGTACTTTGCATAATCCACTAAAAGTCGTTGAACCCATCGATGATATCCTTCCTCCATACGAGCGTGCACAATCTTGCTATTATTGGAAATCTCATCATAGACTTCAATGTAAGCTTTGAGTGCGGCTAGTGCCTGCCAGTACTTTGATGTTGTGGCAGATGGTTCTTTTGGAAAATCACGGTCGAGCAAAAGATCGAAATCTAGAGCAAGATTTAGACAGGGGAAATGCAAAAGATGCCCATGGAATTTTTTTGGGTTGGAAAATATTTTTTTTGTGTAAAAAAAAAGAGGAAAAATGTTGAGAAATTTTGGTCAGAGATCTTGCAAGCACTTTCCCACGAGGATTAACTCGATTAGATGCTCAATTGAGTCGTATTCATGTAAAGAATCCAGTGGTGGAACTCGATGGTGATGAAATGACACGCATCATTTGGCAAGAAATCAAAAACAAGTTGATTTTCCCATACCTTCAAGTGGAAACCCTTTATTACGATCTCTCTATTCAATCGAGGGACAAGGTAGGCCCAGTAGACTTCTTTTAATTCTCCGTAGACTGACGATGCTATTACCGTCGAAGCAGCTCAAGCCATCAAACAACATGGAGTTGGTATTAAATGTGCAACCATTACACCTGATGAAGCACGCGTCAAAGGCATCTCCCCCCTTGATCCCCCTCACTCGCTCACACCTCTTTAGAATTCAACCTTGCTAAAATGTACAAGTCACCAAATGGCACCATTCGCAACATTCTTGGTGGTACAGTGTTTCGTGAACCCATCATCATTCCTTGTATCCCTAAAATCGTACCTGGATGGCATCAACCCATCATCATTGGAAGACATGCTTATGGTGACCAGTACCGTGCTACAGATATGGTAATTGAGAAACCAGGTCAATTGGAAATGGTCTACACACCATCTGATGGAAGTCCTCCTCAACGCTGGACCGTTCACCAATTTGAAGGTGCAGGTGTTGGCATGGGCATGTTCAATACGGACGATTCCATCCATGGATTTGCTCACAGTTGTTTCAATATGGCATTGAGCAAAAAGATGCCACTTTACCTTTCCACCAAAAACACTATTCTCAAACAGTATGATGGAAGATTCAAGGACATTTTCCAAAACATTTACACAAGTGATTATGAAAGTGCCTTCAAGGAAGCAGGTATTTGGTATGAACATCGTCTTATTGATGACCAAGTTGCTCAAGCACTTAAATCTCAAGGTGGATTCGTATGGGCCTGCAAAAACTATGATGGCGATGTGCAATCTGACATTGTTGCTCAAGGTTATGGATCATTGGGATTGATGGCATCCGTACTTTTGACTCCTGATGGCTCTATTATGGAAGCTGAAGCTGCTCATGGCACCGTCACCAGACATTATCGTCAACACCAACAAGGTAAGGAAACTTCTACGAATCCAATTGCTTCCATCTTTGCATGGACCCGTGGTCTTGCTCATCGTGCCAAGTTGGACGACAATGCTCCTCTTGCTGAGTTTTGTGACCAGTTGGAACGTGCCTGTATTGAAACAGTTGACCAAGATCGCATCATGACCAAGGATTTGGCATTGGCCATGCATGGAAAAGACCTTGATCGCTCTCATTATGTCCTCACAAGTGAATACATGGATGCAGTCAACAACCGCCTTAAGCAAATGAGAGGAGTACATTAAACGGTTTCTGGGTGACAAGTGCACTCTTCACTCCCACACACATGAATTCCTTCTTCCTCTTGACCACATCCCACGACTGCCATGGCCTCCTGTACTTGTTCAACCGTCACTTGTTGCTGCTCCCTCATCTTCTTTGCCCTACTACTCTTTCCAATTCCTAACATTGGCAATCCTCTATCCAATCCCTCCAACAATACACAAGCCTTGCACACCTTATTACTACTAGCATGTCCACATCTCTCACACGCCATCAACGTGGGCTTTTTGACATTTTCCTGTACCAAAAACGCTTCACCTGAATGAATAATATCCAAAATACTGCTGGGCCGAAGCGCTTCCAAATCCTTGATAAAAGTTCTTGCATTCCCTCTATACGCATTAGGAGAATACACGCACTCTGTTGAAAAGTAATCCAACTTTTTGAAATACGCGTACATGACAATTTCCTTTTCATACGTATAAAACAAAGGCTTACTACGTGGAATTCCACCATCTGTGCTTGGTGTTTGAATCTCTGTACATCTCTGTAATCTCGCCACATCTCCACGTAAAATATTCATAAGAATGGTTTCTGCTACATCATCTGCATTATGCCCAGTTACAATATGGTCAACGTTGAGGTGGATGGCACCTCTGTCTAATGCTTGTCTTCTGAATACACCACAAAACGTACAATTGTTCTTGAGCCCCACTTGTTTGACAATATCATCCATGGTCCAATGGTAAAGTTGTTCGTAGGAGACGATGGTGAGGGGGATACGGTATTGTTGTTCATTGCGTTTAACGGTTTCGAGTGAGTCATCACGGTAGCCTGTTATGCCTTCGTCAACGGAAAGGAGGAGGAGATCGAGACCGTAATTGTGGCGTTCATTAAGCAGGGTCATGACGTGGGCTAATACAGTGGAATCTAAGGTGGGTTAGTGTGAGAAGGGAGGAGAAAAGTGCCTTTTCCACCTGATGCTGCGATTGCAACACGATCACCGCGTTTAAAGAGGTTATTTTGGGTGATTGTATTGTGGATTTCTGTTTCAAATACATGGTAAAAGCAATCAAGGCAGATTGGTTGGAGGGTTTTGGGGCGTTTGATGGATGCTTTTTTGGTCGTGCAAATTGAGCAAAGGCGTGGCATGTTGAGACGGAGTGTACTGTTGTCCGTAACGATTCTTGCTTTCAATCAATCAATTTTATTACGCGTAGTTTTTAGCCAGCATACGAGGCTATGAGAGGCTTGATTTTTTAGATTAGGATGGAGATTTGAGGTAGAATGTTGAAGATTAGATACGAATTGAGAGGAAACCAGAGGGTTGAATGGTTACATGGTCAGTAGAACATCATATAGCTTTGAACTGTCTAAGGAGCGTAGGGTTATGTTGTGTATTCAGAAACTGTGTCTGGATGAGCGTAGAGAGGCGGATAAGAAAGTGCTTCCAGATAGTCTTGTCAGTAAATGGCTTATTGTCCCATGTGAAAGCTTGAAAGGAGTAATAGATAGATGGCTAGTTTCATGTCACTCACCATTGCATGCCACATTTCTTGCTGGTATTTATCTGAGAGTGGAACCATTTGGATCAACCTTAGTTTCTTGTAGGAGGATAGAGATTTGATGTTTGTGAAGATAACGAGTGAGGTTTTCAAAAGGAACTTTTGGGTCTATGGCATTAACATTCATGGAAGCAATTCTAAGAAGGGCAGGAATTATAGGCGAGAGCCAGCACTGGCAGCAGATCTAGCCTTTCTTGTTACTCTAGGGGAGAAAACAGGTCGGACCGGATTGCAAGGACGGCTGCCAGTATTAGCTGATTGCTTCTTTGATTTGGATTGCTTCTGAATGTTAGGTGGAGCCGTAGCCAAAAGGGGAGCAGAAGTAGAGAGAAGGATGGGTGGTGGTTGGTGAGGGGCACTTGATGGCGACTTGACCACATCAGAAAAGGACATGAGCATAGGCTTGGACACTCTTGCACTTGGCTCTTGGGCTGAGGTCTTTACAGGCACAGGTAGACGAGATGGTGTACTGCAGACAGAGATATAAGGCAGAGGCGCGACATTCATTTTGTCTGGAGTGGCAGGAGGTGGCAATTTCTTGGTGACAGGTGGTATAGGCATGGATAGGACTTCAAGACCAGGAGGGAAGCTGAAATTGAATGTGCATTCCTTGTACCGGTGTTCCATGCTATTGCAACGGAGACAGGCACCAGGCTCAGACAATCTACAGGACCATCCTTGTAGCACCAAACTGTAAGGGATAGGCGCATCATCAGGGATTTGCAAGGTCCAGGTGTCCATAGGGATATCACACACCATGTGTT